>VYZX01010247.1:53952-66965 GCA_013401335.1 Brachypteracias leptosomus
GCTCTCCCGCAGCGCTGCTCAAAGTAGGTCAGTGGGCCGAGGTGCCGGGTGCCCGCGGGCAGCGCCGCATCCACCCGGGGGGGGGTCACTCTGGGGGAGCCCGGCTCTGCCTCCACCCCAGCCACCCTCACCCCCCACCAAACCCATCGCCAGGGTCCCCGGGGAGGGGGCAGAGGCAGCGTCCCCCAGGGCTGGGCTGCAGAGCCCTGGCACAGCTCATTATATAAATGATACCCAAATAACGGTGCCTGAAGGAGGGTCCTGGCCCCCCCCCATGGCACCCTCTCCCTCCCTGCTGCCCTGGGGGGCTCAGCCCCTCAGTGGGGGGTGCTCGGAGGGGTTCCCCAGGCTGCTCCCCCCAGCACTTGCCCCCAGCTCGGGCAGCTTTGCTGCCTGGCACTGTCTCGGGCACCGCTCGGCGCTGCCGAATCTCCAGCGTAATAATTAGAGATAAACAGGAAAGGGAAAGGGGCAGATTTCATATTCCACCCGGATCCCCCCGAGACAGATAAAAGCGGAGCGGGGGGACGCGAGGGGGCTTTTTTCCCTCTTGTTTCTGCTGAATCAAACATTTTTCGTCCTGCTTAGAAGATTTCCCTGCTCCCCTCCCTACTCCTGCCTTAATGAGGTTTTGCTGTAAAAGTCTCCGAGCCTCCGCCGTGGCCTTGAGTTAATCTCCAGGCACCTTCAAAGCCGGGTTGTTCCTGCCCCCCCCCNGCCACAAAATTGCCAAGTTTCATGTGATGCAGCTTCTCCCGCGCCCGCCGGCGAGCAAAGGGGGGACCTGGGGCAGAGGGGAGGGGACACAGACACTGGGGTTAGGGCAGGGAGGTGGGATGAGGACTCCCTGGGGGTGTCCCTCTGGGTCAGCCCAGCCTGCCCCTGAGAGGAGCTTCCAAACTGGGCTGAAAAGGGGATATCTGGGGATGGGTTTTGCCCCCTAACTAGAATATTGTAGAAATATTGCAAAAAATATGCAAAAATAGAGCCCTGGGCTCAGCCAAGGTGGTGGCCAGAGCCTCTTGGCCCCTGACAGTGAGGGTTGGGTGGTGACACTCGGTGGGACAGGCAGAGGAGCTGGGGTGCAGGCAGCTGCCCACAGCTCTGCAGGGGCTGAGGCAGGCACAGAGCAGCCCTGTGGGTACCAGGAGCATCCCCTGCACTGGGAACAGCTGCCCAGTTGGGGATCTGCTGTGGGAACCGGTTGCTTCCCAGGGAAGGGGCTTGGGAGCTGCTGCAGCCACGTTTGCAGCCTCACACATCCCTGGTTAGTCCAGACCCTTGATGTCGTCCCTGCTGCTGGGACAGGGTGGTCCTCAAAGCACCTCTCCATCCCTGGGGAGCTTCTGGGCATCCTCACCCTCCCCATCACCTGGGTGGGTGCTCAGCAGGTCCAAAACCCCAGGGAGGGAGAAGCAGGAGGCGAGAGCACCCACGTCTCTTGAGCATGGGGTGCTGCACCCACCCACCCACCCACACGCGCCTGAGCCATGGGCCACCACTTGGCTCCCTCCTCCTGTGGCTGGTGGCCCCAGCTGCCCGCTGTGCCCGTACCTGGGCGTCCTGCTCCAGAGCTGATCTGGAGGCTTTAGTGCAAGTTAATCCCAGCAATCCCTTAATTCCAGGGACCGAAATAGGAAAGATCAGTAGGTCAGTGGGAAAAGCTCTTGGCCAAAGTTAACATGTTAATGCTGAGAGAGGCCAAGAGAAAGAGCAGGGGAGAGGAAAGTGCCCAGGGAGCTGCTCTGCCTTGTCCCCTTGGTCCAAGCTGAATCCCACCAGTTTGGGGACATCAAGCACTGATGGGTCAGTCCCGGCAGCTCCTGCTCTGCTGAGGTTGGGGGAGGAAAGGGAGTTTTTTCCCCCCTCTCACCTCAACAGCCCAACGCTGTCACTCACACCCCACGACGGTTTCGCCGCGGTGTAAACCCCAGTCTCCAGAGGCGAAAGGTTGCGCATTAACGGGCTGCAGCCTGAGCGCCTCTAATTAGGGCTTGGCAGCTCCCGCCTCGGCCCCGTAAGCACCTTTTTGGCTCCTGCTCTGGAAAAAGCCGTGCCGGAGGACTTAGCTTTTAATACAGCCCAAGCCCAGGTGAAGCACCCAGCGCTGCCAGCACCACCAACACAGCCCTGGCTGCGGGTCCCAGCCCCGTGGGCTTCACCGGGTGGCTCCAGGCAAGACCCCTCCGGCATCACGGTGCTGGTGCCGGTGCTGGTGCATCCCAATGGGGACCAGCCCGGGGCCCTTCCCCACATCCCCGGCTGCCTTCCCTTGGGCTGGGTGCTTTGGGGCAATAATATCGCTATGGGAGCAGTTTCCTTAAATCCATCTCTGTTACCGCAAGCAGCTTAGCACCAGAAACTCTCTTCCTCTCTGTTCTTTTAATACGATCCCAGCTTAGCAAAGCCCCGGGCTTAGCCACTGCCCCTGCAGTGCAAGTGAGGAGAGGAGAATTAAATAATATGAAAGCAGAAAACAAAGGGCTCTGCTTGATTTAAGCGGCTGGGGGGGGTGTGACGGTGGCCCAGCCCTGCCGAGGGGAGCTGCCGGGGTTACCTGCAGAGGGGGGGGCTCGGCTGGATGATACATCCCTCTGGGAGGCCTTGTTTTTATGGGTCAGTGGGTCAGGGATGCTCTGATGTTTCCAGCCATTGCTGAAGGAGCCTGGCTCTGAGATACGCTCACCCTAAAGCTTCTCTAAACACCTCGCTGTGCTTTTTGGTGGGAAATATTCCCATTTTCCAGCGTTTTCCCATCTTGGGCTGTGCTGGAACCAGTGAGCAGCTTTGAGGAAGTCGGTGCCCTCTGCAGAGGCACCATCACACCAAGAACTGGGTCTTCCCACCCCACCCACCATCCCAGTGCTCAGGATGGTGCTTCCCAGCTGCTGGGCAGCCTCTGCTCCCTGTGCTGAGCTGAGCTGAGGGGCTGGGGGCTGCTGCTCATCGCCCGGGTCCTGGCTGGCCAGGCTGGCTCCCATCGGCAGCACCGCAGCTCACCTTGGACTCCGCTCCCGGCACGGCCCTGGGTTGCTGGGGAGACAACAACGGGCTTGTTTATTTACCATCAGGGCTGCGATAAGGAGTGTGAAAGGGGAGGCGAAGCACATGGTGTCCAATGTGCCTGACCCACTTTCCAGCGCCCGGGCATCGCTCGCCCTCGGCTATTGGATTGCAGGGCTGTGAGCGCCCCGCCGCTGTGCTACCATGATCCAGGGGGTCTCTGCTTCCAAACCCCCTTTCCCATCCCAGCTGGATGGGACCAGAGGAGAAGCATCCCCGGGGCTCCGTGGGTGCATCACGGCCAGAAGCCGCCGAGGCACCGCGATGGGGGTGGGAAAGCGGCGTGAAATCTCTGTGCGGCTCGTCCGCGGCCCCCGCCGGTGCTGGCACAGTGGCCCAGATCTGCCATTCCGCATGGCTTCCCCGGCTCTCCCCGGGGCCCGGCGCCGGCAGCTCGCCCCGCACCTCGCCCGGCCGCCCGCTAATCCGACATGACTCTTCCATTAGAGACGAGATGCCGGCAAAGAGCTTTTCGGTGTAGGAATTAACTCCTTCTCCCACCCCGCAGCTCCCCGGCCTGCAGCGGGCGGCTCTGGATCCGTCACCCGCGTGGCCCAGGGGGATGGGGGATGAGGGGGTTTCGTTGTCACCCTCCGTGGGACCTCGCACGTGCAACTCCCATCCTCTTCCTCTGAGGATGCGGGATGAGAGGGGGAGCTGGAAGGTGCCGGAGCTGGGATGTACAGGGGGGCAGGAGGGGCCCCAGCCCGGCCATCCCTGACCCAGATGATGGAGCAGCCGCTTCCCTCATTGATCTCCTCTCCCGCTGTTAATTATCGGCTCCAGTTCAGCCTGATGGGAGCCGTGGCTCCCTGCAAAGGGTCTGTCTCGGTTCAGGCCATCGTCCCCACAGGGCGCTGGGGCTGCTGGTGAGAGGATGGGACCCAAAGGAGCAGCCTGGGGAGCTGACGGGGGTTTGGGGTGAGTGTCCCAGCTGGGGGGTGACCTGGACCATGGTGGGACCGATGGCAGTGGGATCAGCCCTAGTCAGGAGCCAGCTCATGGCCCTTCCCAAGGGCACGGATGTCCCAGCTCGAGGTGTCAGCATCTCACATCCGATGTGATGCTGTGGCAGGGGGATGGTGTCAGCTCTGTGGTGTCAGCCAGCCCTGGCAGCAGAGGAGCATGGGGTCAGACACAGTGAGGGGTCCCCTCACCAGGAACACCCCCTACCCAAGGACAGCCACCTTCCCACGCTGGGGCAGAGCTGTCCCTCATGTCCCTGCTCCCCTGGAGCCATTCAGGGTCCTTGGTCCTCTGCTCTAAGGGCAGAGCCCAGCACCCTTCCAGAGAGGAGAGGCAGACCTTGGTGGAGGTCAGGACCAGGCCCGTGTCCCATTCTCCTGCCCATGGCCCTGGGGGTGGCCATGACTCCCTACAAAATGCCTGGAGGGTGGCTCATCCACAGTGGGGAAACTGAGGCATGGAAACTGGGGACGTGAAGGATGCTGGGGTCTGTCCAGGCAGAGATGAGGGCTCTGGGGCATTATCTGAGCTACATGGATGCTGGAGCCTCATCAAGCTGCACAGTCCCTGTCCCTGCCATGGGGCCTGGGGCTCTGTTGCTCTCCAGGGCTCCACCTGAGGGGGCTCCAGCAGCAGCTGATCACCAGCAGCTGATCAGGAAAGGGGGCAGGAGCTGTTCAGCAAGGTCTCCAGAGGAGAGGGGGAACTGGGCTAGCAGCTTGTTCTCATGAGCAGCATGTTCTCACCATCACCTCCCTCATCGCTGTCATGTTATGGGTCAGCTGTGGGGTCTGGAGACCTTGTACCCACCTGGGCTGGCTCAGTTGGGATCAGGATCCTGCATAATGGCTCATGGCGGGCACACACTGATGGAGAGCTGAGTTGGAGCCCAGCCACCTTGGGGGTCTTCACCTCCTGTGCCACCACATGTCCCTGGGAGAGGGACTTCCAGCGTGGGGGACAGTCCTACAACAGCCAGGGAGGACAGGACTGGGGATGGTTGCTGTCCCCACCCTTTATGTCACCACCCCAGTACGGCCCAGCTGGGTGAGGGGCACTCCAGGCCACCCCCACAGTGCTTTGGGACCTGGGGTGGGGGGCTCCCACTAAAGGCAGTTTTGGAGGTCATATCAGAGACCCCTGAGGTCTCCCATTCCCCCTGGAGCAGAGATATGCCCAGAAGGACACACTCACTCCTCCCACCCCAGGCTGGGACCAAACCCCTCCCCAGATTATTCTGTGGGACTCTGTGGCTGCAGGTGGGGGTGTCACCACCCCTTTTCCACCCTAGGAGGCTCAGACTGTGTGGCAGGGTGGGGATGCAGCAGCAGTGGAGGAAGCCCTCCCCGAAACCCCGGCGCGGAGCCACCCATGAAATATTCAGACCGTTCAGCGCGATTTCCTCCTGGCCATAGAAAGCACCATCAATATTGCAGGTGGGCATTAAACTTTCAGGGCTGCCATCCACGGACACCGTCACCACGGGCAGACCCTCCGCCGGGACACGGCACAGCTTCACCAGGCTCCACAAACCTGCTTCCTTCTGGTTTACCCCCAAAACAAGTGGTGGTGGTGATGGGCTGGGTCCCCGAAGTGCTCCAAGAGTAAACCAACTTGGAGCTCCCCACCATGTCTCCAGGGTTTGTAAGGACAGGACCAGGAGTAATGGTTTTAAGCTAGAAAAGTTGGGGCAGTTCAAGGGGACCTTAGAGAGACCTTGCAGGACCTGAAGGGGCTCCAGGAAGGCAGGGGAAGGTCTGTTCAAAAGGGTTTGTAATGACAGGACCAGGAGTGATGGTTTGAAGCTGGGAAAGGAGAGATTTAGGCTGGAGATTAGAAAAAAGCTCTTTAACCGGGGGGTGATAGATGAGTGGAATGGGCTGCCCAGAGAGGGGGTGGAGGCCCCATCCCTGGAGTCCTTCAAGGTGAGGCTTGCTGGGGCTGTGAGCAGCCTGCCCTAGGTAGAGATGTCCCTGCTGGTGTAGGGAGGTTGGACCAGATGAGCTCTGGAGGTCCCTTCCAGCCTCAAACATTCTATGGTTCTATGATGGGGCAGAACACCTCAAGGCAGTGCTGCAGCAGGATGGAAGGTCCTGCAGGGCTGGGGACAAGCAGAGGTCATGGCCACCCCACCTCAAAGCTTGACCATGCTCCCCACTGCCCCAACAGCAACATGGCCTCGCTCCTTCAGAGCCCTCCAGGAGCAGGAAGATGTTTTCAGCTCCCTGAGCATCTTAAAGGGTTTCATCCTCCATGTCATGAGCTTTCCAGGTCAGTCCTCACTAGAAGGGACCGTTCTCTTCTCCTCCACCCGCTCTCATAACTCGGCTCTTCCCGTGTTTATATAACAGTGATGTCTCCTGCGGACTGGGGAGAGAATTGGCCGGGGAGAAATAATGAGGATAATTCAAGTCATTTGGGAAGATGAGGTTTGCGAGGTGCCCAGCGTCTTCCACCTTTTACATGTTGTCTCTAATCATCCGCAATCTTGGCTGGCCATTGATGGAGCTCGTTGCTGTGGCGACGGATGAATAGCCCTGGGATTGTACCATGCCAAAAAAGTGCCGTCCTTCCATCACAACAACAACAACAACAAAAATATCATTTTGTTCAGGAAATTAAGCAGTTTGCAACCAAATAGCAGCGGCTGAAAGGGCTCCCGCGTCCCCTCTTTCCTCCCAGCTCCCGTGGCCACGGTGGGTTTGTCAGGAACATGCCCAGCGCCCCAGAGAGTCCTTTGTGTGCGCCGGCCAAGGAGAAGGTGGTAATTGCAAGGGGGTTTCTAACCCACTGAGCTTATTAAAAGGATTTTATGCCCCCCCCCAACCCTTCTCTTCTTCCCCAGATGTGTGTCACGCAGGCAGGGAGCGCGGGGGGCTGCGGACAGGGGCTGGCACAGCACTAGGTTAATGTGTTACCTGGGGAAGGTGGGAGCAGGGGAGAGCTGGGGATGGCGTCTGTCTAACTTCTGTAGGGCCTTTGGCATGGTCTCCATCTCCACAACATCCTTCTCTCTAGATCAGAGGGAGGTGGATTTGATGAGTGGACTATAGTGGATAGGAATTGGTTGGATGGTTGCATCCAGAGCGTGGTGGTCAATGGCTTGATGTCCAGGTGGAGATGGGTGACAAATGGTGTTCCTCAAGTGTCTGTACTGGGACCAGTGTTGTTTAAGATCTTCAGCAGTGACGTAGTGGGGTCGAGGCACCCTCAGCAAATCTGCACGACACCAAGCTGAGCTGAGCCTGGAGAAGAGAAGGCTCCAGAGAGACCTTTCTGGGGCCTTTCAGGACTTCAAGGGGCCTGTCAGAAAGATGGGGATGGACTTTTGATCAGGGCCTGTTGGGACAGGACAAGGAGGGATGGGTTTAAATGAAAAGAGGGAGATTTAGAGTAGAGAGGAGGAAGAAATTGTTGCTGCTGAGGATGGTGAGAGCCTGTGCCAGGTTGCCCAGAGAGGTGGTGGCTGCCCCATCCCTGGAACCATTGCAGGGGAGGTTGTTTGGGGCTCTGAGCAACCTGCTCTGGTTGCAGATGTCCCTGCTCAGTGCAGGGGTTGGACCAGATGACCTTGAATGGTCCATTCCCACCCAAACCATCCTATAAGTCTATGATTCCATGACCAGGGGCTGGGTGCTGGAGGAGAGGGAGGTGGTGATGGCCACGAACTGGGCAGGGTGACAGGGCTCAAGTCCTGCTCCTCCCCTGGGGAAAGGGCTCCCTGACTGCCGGGGTTTGGAGCACAGGGCTCCCACCACTGTCAGCCTCCACGGCCTTCTGTTTAAACTCCCTCCCAGGCAAAATGTTCTTCCTTCCCCACCACTCTGGGAGCATCTCCTGGGGTGGCTGCTGGAGCTGCTGCTCCTCAGCTGTGTCCCTGGACAGCAGACAACACAGCCCCTGGGGACAAGGCTGGGATGGGGGTGATCTGGGGTCTGTTCAATCAGGGATTGATCCCGGCTCTGGGATTGTCTGACCCTTCTGATGCTGGAAACCACACCCCAAGCCCCTGCCACATCCCAGTGCCCACGCTGTGGGCATTGCCCGTGTGTAACCCACGTTACTGGGCACACATTTTGATCTGGGCTCTGGTCCCCACTGGCATCTTTGGTGCTCCCAAGCCCTGCCCACCAGGCAAGGGTCTGAGCAGTGGAATTCAGAGCTGGGTGACCCCGGCGCTCACCCTGCCAGGGCCTGACAACCCAAACACCCCAGGGCCAGCATCCAGCTGGCAGCTCCGGAGAGCCCTGGGGGGCAGCGGGGCTGGAGCCAGCCCCTGTCTGGTGGGGGGGAGGAGGAGAAGGAGCCATGGACATGTAGGCAAGAAAACATTTTATGAAGGACTCTGAGGCTGAGAAATGTGCCTCCTCTTTGGGCGAGAGCCCCAGGTTGAGCTTTGGCAGCCATGCCCAGAGCCCTCCAGCCACCCTGGGCTCAGCGAGAGCCAGATGGAAGCATCTTGGGCACAGGGAGAGCAGGAGCGGGTGGGGAGATTAACTCGGCGGGGAAAACAACTCAGCAGAGGCTGGAGAGGGGAGTGTTCACAGGAACAGGGGTGAGACACGGACACGCATGTGCAGGTGGGGACTGTGTATGAGTGTGAGTTAGAGTGAGAGAGAGAGAGTGTGTGTGTGTGTGTCTGTGTCTGGGTGTCTGTGTGTCTGTGTGTCTGTGTCTGTGTCTGTGTGTCTGTGTCTGTGTCTGTGTGTCTGTGTCTGTGTCTGTGTGTCTGTGTCTGTGTCTGTGTGTCTGTGTCTGTGTCTGTGTGTCTGTGTCTGTGTCTGTGTGTCTGTGTCTGTGTCTGTGTGTCTGTGTCTGTGTCTGTGTGTCTGTGTCTGTGTCTGTGTGTCTGTGTCTGTGTCTGTGTGTCTGTGTCTGTGTCTGTGTGTGTGTGTGTGTCTGTCTCTGTGTGTGTGTCTAAGTCAGCTCCTGGCAGAGGATGGGGAATGTGTCCCCAGCCTTTAATTGCGCTGCTTTGATACCAGTGATAATTGGCTAGAAATCGATACTGGTTTTGCTCCTGTTCCTGTCTCGCCCTCCTCTCCCCTCCCCACCTTGCTCCCATTAGAGGAGTGACATTTGGATGCTCTGCCATTAGATAACCTGGTTGGAGAAGACGGGGAGGAGAGGCTGAGGTGGCCAGGCTGGGGAAGGAGGCAGAGATGGAGGCAGCTCCCTCTGCATGGCCACAGCTCAAGGGCAGGTGGAGATGATGCTCCATGGAGCAAGTGGTGGGTGACCACAGCAGTTTTGGGGAGGAGGTGGATTCAGGCTGGCTCAGGGGGTTGTGATCGGCAGCATAGAGTCCAGTCGGAGCCCTGTAGCTTGTGGTGTTCCCCGGGGGTCAGAAGTAGGTCAAGTCTTGTTCGATATATTCATCATTGACCTGGATGAAGGACAGAGTGCACCCTCAGCCACTTTGCTGATGATATGAAACTGGGAGGAGCTGCTGACACAACAGAGCTGCTGCCTTTCAGTGAGACCTGAACAGCTGGAGAGTTGGGTGGAGGGAACCTCATGAAGTTCAACAAAGGGCAGGAATAATCCCCTGCACCAGTACAGGTGAGGGGTGACCTGATGGGAGCAGCTCCACAGAGGAGGACCTGGGAGTGCTGGTGGGCAACAAGTTCATCATGAGCCAGAAATGTGCCCTCATGGCCAAGAAGGTCAAAGGTCTCCTGGGGTGTATGAAGAAGAATGTGGGCAGCAGGTCAAGGGAGCTTCACCTCCTGTTTACTCTGCCCTGGTGAGGCCACATCTGGAGTATTGGGTCCAGTGCTGGGGTCCCCAGTTCAAGAGAGACAAGGAGCTACTGGAGAGAGTCCAGCGGAGGCTCTGGAGATGCTGAGGGGATGGAGCATCTCTGTGCCCAGCAAAGGCTGAGAGCCCTGGGGCTGCTGAGCTGCAGAGGAGAAGCCTCAGAGGGGATCTGATCAATGCTGAGCAAGAGCTAAAGGGCCCATGGGGGGCAAGAGGCTGGGGCCAGACTCTTGTCAGTGGTGCCCAGGGACAGGACAAGGGGCACCAGGCACCAAGTGGAACCCAGGAGGTTCCATGTGAGCAGGAGGAGAAAGTTTGTTGTGAGGGTGTTGGAGCCTGGCCCAGGCTGCCCAGAGAGGTTGTGGAGTCTCCTTGTGTGGAGAGATTCCCAAGGGGCCTGGACACGCTGCTGGGCCCCCTGCTCTGGGGGAGCTGCTGGAGCAGGGGGGTTGCACCAGAGCATCTCCAGAGGTCCCTTCCAACCCCACCATGCTGGGAATCTGCAATAAGGAGGGAGTGGAGCAGGGAAAGGACAAACCCAGGCCAGGAGCTCCCTTGAAGTTTGGTTCTGAAAGTTGTTCCAGAACTCCACGGGAAATGTGTGTTACCAGCCTCACTGCTCACCCTGCCCTGCTCTCTGTGCCCCCCCTCACCCCTTCTCTCCCCATCAAGGTGTCCCCTCTCCTGCTGTGCCACCCCAGCCACTGCTGGGATCTCAGCCTGGGAAGCCCCCCTAGCAGAGCAGCCCCTGAGCTTCGCCTGCCCAGCCAGGGCTCTGCCCCCCAAAACCTGCCCTGAACCCCTCTGTAAGGCCAGAGGGTCTGGGGAGCAGGACGGAGAGACCCCAGGTGGTCAGGAGCACCCTGTGCTGGGACTGGTGGCCCCAAGAACCCCTGGGCCACAGTAGCCAAGGGACCCTCCTTTGCCAATGGACCCTCATTAACCAAGTGACCCTCATTAGCCGTATGATCCTCACTAACCAGGTGGGCTCCAGTGGCAGAGAGGGACCCCTCAGCCCTGCGGGGCTGGCTGGAGCCGGGGGCTGGCATGAGCCAGGGGTGCCCGGGAGGGTGACGGAGCAGGGGCAGGGGCTGCTGGCGGATGGTACATGGGGGGACACGTTCTGCTGGTCCCTGGTGCCACCTGGTGGCCACGGCCCGGGCTGGCCACGGGAACCGGGCAGGGCTGGGCAAGGGGCACTGGAACAGGCTGCCCAGGGCGCTGGTGGAGTCACCAGCCCTGGAAGGGTTCAGAAAACGTGTAGCCGTGGCACTGCAGGACACGGTCTAGTGGTCGTGGTAGTACTGGGTTGATGGTTGGACTTGATGATCCTAGAGGTCTTTTCCAACCTCAATGATTCTATGATTTTCTCCTGTGGTGCCCTGGGTGCCCCACGAGAGCAAAGGGGAGGCCTGGACCCTGGGCATGGACCCTGGGTATGGGCACAAGGGCACAGATCACGGACACACAGGCATGGACCCCAGGCTTGAGTCCTAGGCCTGGACCCCTGGGTACAGCCCCCAAACCTACAATCCCAGGCATGGCCCTGGCTATAGACCTAGACATGGGCTTGGAGTCGAATCAGCCCCATGATGAGATGGTTCACAACAACACGTGAGCAAACCTCTGATTACAAACACCCAAACCCATCACTGAGAGGTGTGCTGCCAGCTCTCTTCTTCCTCAGGCCAACACCAACCTCAGCAACATCCCCTCAGCAAAACTTCATCTTTTGTTCTTCATCTGTTTGCTCTTCTCCATCTCAAACCAGCCAAGGGGAAACACAGCACTGAGAGAGCTCAGCAGCTGCCCCCAACAAAAAGTTCCTCCAACTGGCCCCAACAGGAACTCTCTTCTGCAGGAACTCTTATCAAAGCAACCAGCTCTTGTTGCTTCTTCTCTCTTCTGTTCTTCTCTCCAACTNGAGCGGCCCCGGCCCGGCCAGGCCCTGCCCTCTCCGCCGCCGCGCAGGCCGCAAAGCCTCGGCCTCGATTTCCACCGCGGCCGGGGAGAGGGGCGCAGGGCCCGGCTGCGGCGCGGCGNACACAGGTGGGGCAGGTTCTGCCTCTGGGGCCTTGGGGAACAAACCACGTTGCTGGGTTGGGACTTCTCCATAGGTCAACTCCAACTCAGGGCCCAAGCACTTCAGAGGCTGGAGAAGAGCAGCAGGATCAGTTTGCAGCCAGACACCCCCGGAGCACCGCAGCCTCCCTTTCCTTTGGGATGAGCTGTGGGGTCAGCAGTGACCTCCCAGGGAAGCAGCCTGGGGAGAGACTGAGAAGGAGCGTGTGCCCAGGGTAATTAATGCTGTACGAGAGGCACCCCCGCCTGCTGCTCACCCCTATAGATGGGGTACAGCCCAGGGGGTGTTCCCAGCCCCTCTCCCATAGCTAGAGCTGGCTGCATCTCAGCCCCTATAGCTGGGGTGAGGGAAGATTGCTGCCCACCCTCCCCTCCAGCAGCTACAGATGGGGACATCCCCAGTCCTCTGCCCTGTAGCTGGGGCTCAGCCAATGTCTCAGCCCCTATAGCTGGGGAAGAAGGTCCCAGCTCCTTCCCCTATAGTCAAGGAATATCTATGTCCCAGCCCCTATAGCCAGGGGGACCAGGGTCCCCTCTCTATAGTGGGGTCCGGCTGTGTCCCACTCCCTGTACCCACAGGGGGGTCTCAGCCCCCTCAGCCATAGATAGGGCACACCTATACTCCTGTACCTATAGCCG
The DNA here is from genome assembly GCA_013401335.1 of Brachypteracias leptosomus. Taxonomy (NCBI): domain Eukaryota; kingdom Metazoa; phylum Chordata; class Aves; order Coraciiformes; family Brachypteraciidae; genus Brachypteracias; species Brachypteracias leptosomus. Next base: position 66,463 of record VYZX01010247.1, read on the forward strand.
GGGGGGGTCACAGCTCCCTCCCCTATAGCCAGGGCACATTTATACCCCAGCCCCTATAGCCAGGGGGGGTCACAGCTCCCTCCCCTATAGCCAGGGCACATCTATACCCCAGGCCCTATATCAACAGGGGGGGGTGGTCAGAGCCCCCTCCCCTATAACCAACATACAGCTATACCCCAGCCCCTATAGCCGGGGGAGGGGGTCACAGCCCCCTGCTCTATAAGCAGAGCACAGTTAAACCCCTGCACCTACAGCCGGGGGAACCATAGCCCCCTCCCCTATAGACACGAGGGTGACAGACCCCTCCTCTGCAGATAGTGAGGACCGCAGCCCTTTCCTCTATAGACAGGGGGTGTCGCAGCCCCCTCCCCTATAGCCGGGGCACATCTACACCCCAGCCCTCCCGGGCCTCGGCTACAGGCGGCGGCCCAGTCCCATCCCGTCCCCCCCCGTCCTGCCCGGGCCCTCCCCGGGGGAGGGCGCTCGGGGGCCGCGGTCCCGCC
>VYZX01010247.1:66977-78877 GCA_013401335.1 Brachypteracias leptosomus
CGGCGGGGGAGGAGGGGGGGGGGCGCTACGGAGAGACCCCAGGGAAACGCCGGCCTTTGGCCAGGCCGCGGCTGGGGCAGACGGTGACGGGGTGGGCGGATGGCCCGCGGCTTTCCCCGGCCAAGGCGGGGGTTGCCCGGCTCGGGCCGGGCTCGGAGTGCGGGGCGGTGGGAGGGGGAGCGGCTCGGTTCCCCCGCGGTTCTTCATTACAGCGGGTGCTGCTTGGCTGCTGCTGCAGGTCCTTCCGGGGCTGCTCCCTAAGGGAGAGCTGAACTCGCCCCAAGTTGCAGCAGTTGTCTCCTTCTCTTTCCAGGAACGCTCAAAACCAGAAGCAACTCCTGAAAATTTGACCGTGTGTGGCAGTGGTTACTGGCCGGTTACCTCCGTGGGGATTCAGCCTGGGAGGTGCTGGAGGAGAAGTTGGCTTGGGCTGGCAAGGACTCCAGGTCTGGTAATGGGAACACTGGCCTGAGCTCTGCAAGGGGATTCCCGAGTGGAGATTGAATCACCCAGCTGAGGACAAGGAGGAATAAACCGGAGCTGATCCACTTCCATCCCGCAGGAGTGCTCCTGGGAGGGTAATTATTTCATCTTCCTGTTTGTTTTATTCCCTCAGCAGAGCAAGTTTTGTAGGAGCATGAAAAAAAGTGGCGGAATTAGCTGTGGTGATGCTTTGTGCATCCCACAAAGGGGACTCCCAGTAGCAACACCAAGTCTTTGCACCCGAGCTGGAGCTGCTGGCATTGCCATGATCCCATAAACATCCTCTCCCCTTGTCCTCCTCCAAAGCTGGGCTGGCCGTGGCCATGTTCACACAGATCTGAACTGGTGTTTGCTGTTACTGGGAGTTACTGCTTATGGTTCTGGTTTAAAGGTTGTGCTGCTGTTTGGCTGCACCACGTGTGGGTGGAAGGGGCCAGTTCCTGGGTTTGGAGGCAACTGTGTGTGAGCCAGAAATTATGAGGATTCATTTCAAAAGTAGGTTTCACTGTCTGCTGGTTCCCCTGGGAAGATGTTCCAGAGCTGCATCATCTTGCTGGAAAGAAATCTTATCCTGCTTTCCAGCCTAACTGTGCTCATGTTCCACCCGCATGTTGAGAAAGACATGAGTCAAAACGGGGAGTCAGCGGGTTCCTTTTGCATCACTGACATCATCTCCCTGAGATCTAAAATAGTGAAACAGGCTGGAAACGCAAACAAACGCTGCTGAGCACCGGCTGCAGCTACTGGGGCTGGCCCAGTGAGTGGCCTCCTTTGTCTGGGGTTTGCAGGAGTCAGTAGCTGTGCTAGGATGGCACTTGGTGGCACTTCTTGTTACCAGATCGTTTGGGTCTTCTGTGCTTGTCTTCCCCTGGGAGTTTGAGGAGCCTGGTGGTGGGAGGAGGGAGCAGCAGGAGCTGGTTCCTGCCTGGCTCTGGGCAGCTGAGATCTGGGTGCCTCAAGGCCCCAGGACACGGATAGAATCATAGAATGTTTGAGACTGGAAGGGACCTCTAGAGCTCATCTGGTCCAACCCCCCTGCACCAGCAGGGACATCTCTACCTAGGGCAGGCTGCTCAGAGCCCCATCAAGCCTCACCTTGAAGGACTCCAGGGATGGGGCCTCCACCCCCTCTCTGGGCAGCCCATTCCACTGATTATCACCCTCAGATTAAAGAACTTTTTTCTAATCTCCAGCCTAAATCTCTCCTTTCCCAGCTTAAAACCATCACTCCTTGTCCTATCATTACAAACCCTTTTGAACAGACCTTCCCCTGCCTTCCTGGATCCCCTTCAGGTCCTGGAAGGTCACTCTAAGGTCCCTCTGGAGCCTTCTCTTCTCCAGGCTGAACAGCCCCAACTCTCCCATCCTGTCTCCACACCAGAGGTGCTCCATTCCCCTGAGCATTTTGGTGGCCTCCTCTGGTCATGCTCCAATATGTCCACATATCCTTTAGTACCCTGTGCTCTTGGGTTGTGCTGTGGTGTGTAGGATCCTCCGTGCCCCATCCCAGTGGGCAGCGACGTGCAGTGGGCAAGCTCCTGGTCCCTCACCATCATCTCATTTCTCTCCCAGTTTGTAGCTCAGCACCGTGGAGGAGAGACGATGGCTCAGGAGACGAACCAGACGCAGGTGCCCCTGCTCTGCACCACGGGCTGTGGCTTTTATGGCAGCCCCCGCACCAACGGGATGTGCTCCGTCTGCTACAAGGAGTTCCTGCAGCGGCAGCAGAGCAGCGACCGCATCAGCCCCCCAGGTAGAGGGTTTTTTGTCTGAGAAATCTGTCTGAAATGGGTGCCCAGGTGTAAACTGAGTTAAGCAACTGGGATAGACCATGGAACTGGTGACCAGCAGATTTGCTTCCTTGTAAAAACTTGTCTTTCCCTCTCCGTGTAGCCCCCAGCCCTGAAATCAAAACCTTTCTCCTGTAGGGGGTCAGGTGTTTTCTTCCCAGTCCCAGCTCTCCGTGAAGCCCCATCCCAGTCACCACCTTCCAGTAAATTGTAGAACTTCCCTTGCGCTGACAGTGGCTCAGAATTTCAGCTCTTGCCTGCTCCCTGAGTCATGTGCTGGCTGCTGGGAACCACGAGAGATCCCTGAAATGGGATTTAATTTGGGAAGAATTCGCCCTTTTGGGTTTGTGTAATTTTCTTATTTTGGCAGTGCTGCCAATCAAAAGCAGGGATATAAAAGGTTCGTTTCCTACAGCTAAACATAGCTGACGTATCACGGCAAGGTGCAGGAAAGGAAGCTCTGCCCATCATGAGCAGGGTTGTTTTTTTGCTGAGAGTTTGTACAGTGTGTGTGATACCCCTGTAGAGACCTTCCACAGCCCTGGTCCTGAGGGCAGTGATGGCTTTCCTTGAATCACCCACCCAAAATAGATACTGGGAGCTCAGCTCTTCCTGACAAAGGGGTTTTTTTAAAGACCTGACTCAGATCCTTGGCTGACATAAACCAGTGTTTCCGTGGAGGCCAGTTCCTTCCAGCAGGTGAGGATCTGGCTCCTGTGCCTTGGAGGAGTTGCAGAGTAAGGTTGGGTTCAGGGTGTGCTGGTAACAGCAGCACTTTCATTTGTGCTGAGAGGAGAGCATTGATGGTGGTGTGGAGTTGGCTTTGCAGTGCTGAGGAAGAGATGGGGGATCCAAGAATGATGGAGCTGTTGTGGGTGACTGAAGCAGATTTTACCAGGTGTTAAATAAACATGCAGCACAAAACTCTGTTGAATAAACCCTGGTTCCTTCAAAGGGAGCTCAACAGATCCATAAATGGGGCCTGCAGTTCTCAGCAGCATGAGGAGCTAATTTCAGAGGGCTGCTATGATCCTGATTCAAAGGCTGCCTCCTGATCTAATGTAAGATTAGTGAGGTACATCCAGCCCTGGTGTGTTAACCCCACAGAGACTTATGCACAAATCTGAAGGAGAGTTTGTAAGAACAGGGGGTCTGGGAGTGGTCACCAGGGGGTTGCTTCTCTCACAGGGAGCCAGAGGTTAGAGCCTGCTGAAAGTACTCATCCTGCTTTCTCCTTGGCTTGGGTCAAGCACCCAAGGAACAGTTCAAATTGTTTACTGAGACTGTGGTTTTGTTTTGCAGCACCCAGTGGTCCCAACAGCAGCCCCATGGCTTCAGATGCCATCGCAGGGCAGCGTGCGGAGGGAGAGTCCACGCCTGAGGATGCAAAAGCCAGGTAGGGGCATAGTCTGGGGGGTGGATCTACAGCTGTGCTAAAACCAGCTCTGGGGCCCAGGGGATAGGTTCTTATCCTTGTATGGCCAAGGGGGGCTGTAGAGTGGGCTGGGACAAACACTGTGATCCTGGTTTATCTGGGAGATTGGGATGTCCCTGATGGTGATGTGTAGAGTCAGGTCCCAGGGGGTGGGCAGTAAATGAAAACCTTAGTGGTGTCCTGGTTGTCTTGGAGCCCCTGCCCCTTGTCTGTCACCAGCTGTGCTAAACTGCTGGGTTTCAGCTCAGTCCCAAGTGAAAGCCCCAGGTGATGATCCTGTCTGGAAGCTGCAGCAGCCGGATCAGGGACCTTGGTCACCTGGGGTAGGAAGGTGGTGCTGCACTGAGCTCTGCCATCACTGACTCAGAGCTCTGCTCCATGCCCCTGGGCTTGTTTGGATGGGCTGTTGCCTTGGCTTTGAGATATAATTGGGTGGAAAAGGAAACTGAGGTCACCAAAGATTCGTTCTATTTGTGTCTGTAAAGGACTTTGATCCCCAATCTCAAGGGGCGTTGGGCTGCTCCCCTCCTGGGCTACCTCTGAGTATAATGAAATTACCTTTATGGGCTGAAGGTCTCTCCCACATCACTGTTCATCCAAAGAAAATACTTGTGTTTGCTCTGCAGTTTGTTTATATGTTTGTTTGTTGCAAATGCTCCCAGTGCTCAGACTCCTGTGACCCATCAGATGACGGCCATGAGCATATCCAGAGAAGAAACCAGCAGTGAGCCAGAAGAATCTGTCAAGACAGAAGAAGCCTCATCAGCATCTTCCTCATCAGGTAGGCTGATTGGCTCAGCCTTTGCACAAGCCTGAATGACACCAATCTTGGTTTGAGCAGCAGATACAGAACTGGCCACTAACTCCAGGGGATGGTTGTCACCCCTCGAGTAACCCTCGAGTTGTTGTTGCTGGGTGGACCCTGGCAGGAAGGGTCCACCCAGCAAGAGAGCTGAGGAGGAAACAGTTTGTCTGCCTTGGAAACAGGGAGGAGAGAAAAGGCTGTGCCTGAGGGCAGGCCGATAGAGAAGGCTCTGAGGGCTGAGGAGCTGGCAGGAGGATAATCCTCCCTGACGCCTCTCCCAGGGAATGGCAGAAAGCCCAGAGCGTCCCACGGCCTTGCTGCGCGGCTGTTGTTGGCTGCAGCTTCCTGCTGCCTCTCCAGGGAGAAGAGGAGACAGAGCCAGTGTAGTCTTGGGAGAGAGGAGACATGTTTGTGACAGTGCCCGGGGGGGGCTGGTGGCTGGGGTGTTGTCACCTGGTGTGATGGGAGATCACCTGCCCCTCGGAGGGGGGTGTTAATGCTGTGGCTTTGTGGGCAAAGTGGGTACAGGCTGGATTGACTGGATCAAAGAGATGGTGGGATCAGGTTCAACAAGTTCTTGTACTTGGGTCACAACAACCCCCTGCAATGTTCCAGGCTAGAAACTGCCCAGTGGAAAAGGACCCGGAGGTGTTGGTTGGCAGCCAGCTGAAGATGAGCCAGTGTGTGCCCAGGTGGCCAAGAAGGCCACCAGCATCATGGCTTGTGTCAGCTCTAGTGTGGACAGTAGGACTAGTGCAGGGATCATTCCCCTGGACTGGGCACTGAGGAGGCCACCCCTCAAAACCTGGGGTTAGTTTTGGGCCCCTGACTCCAAGAAGGACCTTGAGGGGCTGGAGTGTGGCCAGAGAAGGGCAACGAAGCTGGAAAAGGGTCTAGAGCAGGAGTGTGGTGAGGAGCAGCTGAGGGAGCTGGGGGGGTTGAGCCTGGAGCAAAGGAGGCTCAGGGGAGACCTTCTGGCTCTGCACAAGTCCCTGAAAGGAGGTTGGAGCCAGGTGGGGTCGGGCTCTTCTCCCAAGGAACAAGTGACAGGACAAGAGGAAAGGGCCTCAGGTTGCTCCAGGGGAGGTTGAGGTTGGAGCTGAGGAACAATTTGTTGCTGTTTGGGGTTGTTTGGGGCTGTGGCAGGCTGGGCAGGGCAGTGGTGGAGTCCCCATCCCTGGAGGGGTTTCCAAGGTGTGGAGATGTGGTGCTGAGGGCCAGGGGTTAGTGGTGCCCTGGCAGGGCTGGAGGAGCAGTTGGACTGGATGATCTGAAAGGTCTCTTCCAACCCAAACGATTCTGTGATTCTGTCTGGTGGCAGAGCCCTGGCAGATCCTGCCCCTTTCTTCTGATTGTGCGATTTTTAGAAAGCTATTTAGGGTCAGCTGCACAAACCTTTCTCTACCTCTGACTGTGCCTCCTTAGCCTGATTTTCAGCACTGCAGGTGTGTATCTGTGAGCAGCTGGAGCTCCTCCCTCCTGTTGACTTCTCTAACCTGCTTAGGTACTGTAGGAAATCCTGCTAAGCATCTGTGACCTTTAACAATCTGGCTTCCCAAGCTCAGTTTTCCTTTGGGTAGATTAGAGCCCGTGATGAGTATCTGTGTAAAGCATTCCGAGACCTACATACGAGGAACACTTACATAAGAGTCAGCAAAAATAATTAGTAGTACTTACAAAGGGTTAACCTTTTTTTTTTTTTTTCCTCCCTGCAAAGATTAACTCAGGGCTCAGCTGTGCCTGGAGTTGTGTGTGGTGACTCCACACGGGTGGCTCACCAATGGCAAGTGCCAGGGAATTCTACTTGGTGATACCTTTTCTCAGCAGTTCAACAGCATCATATTACTTTATGTGTGCCTTGGCTAAACTGTAGTGTCTCCTTGGGGTTTCTGAGCCTTGGACTTGAGGAATTTGAAGCAGAAAGAAAAGAAGAGGCTGTGTGAGGTGTGGGTCTCTGTGGAACACGGCAGATGTCACAGTTTGGGGTACTTGGGCCAGGGCAGTGTGCACACAGAGGTGTCCAGCACAGACCCAGAGCTGGCGGGGCCTCAAGCAGCAATAAAATCAATGTGTTGCTTGGTTTATCAAGAAGAGTCATAAACCTCTTGCCTCTGTTCCAGGTACCCTGCTTGAAACATCCCCGAGCCCCGCTGAGGGCAAGACGGCTGCAGAGAAACCCAAACAGAAGAAGAATCGTTGCTTCACTTGCCGGAAGAAGATCGGGCTGACTGGTGAGGCCTGAGCAGCCTGGTTCTGCTGCCCTCAAAACAGATCTTGTGCTGTGCTACCACCTGGGTTCAGGGTTGGAGAGACCCCTCCAAAAAGTCCTTTAGATCTGTGAGACACGGGAGGAGGGAGCAGAGATCTGACCTGCTGCTGGGGCAGTAGCCTGGGGAATCAGCCACTGGCTGTTGGGTCCCTGGCAGCCCTTGGGTGGGGGGTTGCAGAATGGGCTGGAGCCTCTTGGGTTATTTCTGCTGCTCGTAGAAGCAAAGGCAGCGCTGGCCATGGGTCTGGTTCTGCTCCGATTCAAGCCAGCAGTAAAGCTTTCAGAATTGTAAACTGAGTTAGATCCAGACTGAAGATCCCACTCCAAAGCTCATCCCATTTGTTAGCATTGCTTGAGTTCCACCATTAGGTTCCCCAGAGCAGGGTGGCTCTTGGTGCTCTGCTGGTAACGCTGAGGAGAGAGGTGCTGAGATGGTGTCCATGGAAAAACTGCCCCTGAAAGCAGAACAATTAAATTGGCTGTGGTTTGTTAATTAAAACATCATTCTTGTTGGGATGAAGGTTGGACTTGATGATCCTAGGGGTCCTTTCCAACCATAATGATTCTATGAGTTCCCTAAAATGACTGGCATTTAGTGTTTCCTTGGAAAAAGTTACCTCCAGAGCCATGCAGGTCATGCTGTTCTTGCAGAGCCTCCCCACCTTCTTCCTCACCCTCCTCCCCTCTTGAGCCTCCCTGGTGCTCCCAGCAGCCAGGGACCCCCCCACACACACCCCTCTTTGCATCAGTGTAAGCTGCGTGGGCAGGATCTGGCCCCTGGATGTTTGCCCAGTGCCTGGCATTGGGGGAGCCTGAGCATGTTTGGAGAGTAATGGGGTCTGTCCTAGTATAAATATGGGTTTATAATCCTGGAACTGGGCAGAGCTCCATGCTGTCAGCTCTGCAGGGAGGAGTATTGTCCTGCAGCAACCCCCCCTCCCTGCCTCAGCTCCCTGGTGTGCTGTGATAACAGCAGTGTTGTCTCTGAGGGAAGTGACTAAATTATCAATTTTAAAGCCTTAAATAGCTCAGAAGTGATCCTGAGGATGTGGAGGGTTTGCTGCCTGCTGGGTCACTGCTGCCCAGTGCAGATGCTGCTGCCTGGCTCCCGGGGGGCCAGGCTGGCGTGGGGGGCTCAGCTCCAGCTCGGGCCGCCCCCGGCACGGGGGCTGGATTAGCAATCTGGCACTTGGCATCCCCGGCATGTCCCCTGGCCCCAGGGAGTGCAGAGAGCAGCTGCTTTGGGAGCCTTTCCCAGCACTGTGACAGCTGGGGCTGCCAGAGCACACAATCACAGCACGGAAGGGGGGTCGGGGAGGCTTTTGGGGAGCAGAGCCCCCAGCAGCCCTGGCTGGGCAGGTGAGGCTCAGGGCAGCCGTGAGGAGCACGAGAGCTTCCCAGGCTCTGAGATCCCAACAGAGGCTGGGGTGACACAGCAGGAGCAGGGAACACCTTGATGGGGAGAGAAGGGGTGAGGGGGGAGACACAGAGAGCAGGGCAGGGCGAGCAGTGCAGCTGGTAATACGCATTTCCCATGATGTTCTGGAACATTTCAGAGCCAAACCTGGAGGGAGCTCCTGGCCTGGGTTTGTCCTTTCCCTGCTCCACTCTCCCCTCATCACAATCATGGAATGGCTGGGGTTGGAAGGGACCTCTGGAGATCATCTCATCCAACCCCCCTGGTCCAGCAGCTCCCCCAGAGCAGGGGGCCCAGCAGCGTCTCCAGGCCCCTTTGGAATCTCTCCACACAAGGAGACTCCACAACCTCTCTGGGCAGCCTGGGCCAGGCTCCAACACCCTCACACCAAACAACTTTCTCCTCCTGCTCACATGGAACCTCCTGGGTTCCACTTGGTGCCCGCTGCCCCTTGTCCTGTCCTTGGGCACCACTGACCAGAGTCTGGCCCCAGCCTCTTGCCCCCCATGGGCCCTTTAGCTCTTGCTCAGCATTGATCAGATCCCCTCTGAGGCTTCTCTTCTCCAGCTCAGCAGCCCCAGGGCTCTCAGGCTTTGCTGGGCACAGAGATGCTCCATCCCCTCAGCATCTCCAGAACCTCTGCTGGACTCTCTCCAGTAGCTCCTCATCTCACAAACTGGTTTGCTCACAGGAGCAGCTAAGCCAGAGGAAAGCAAAGGGACACCCATGGTCATCCCTGACCCTAAGACTCCCTTTTTGGGGACAGCAGTGTCCCCCTTGCCTGACCCTCTTCCTGCAGCAGTGGAGTTCCCCGGCCTGGCAGGGAGGAGCAGGAACCCTGACACAGCTTTGTCTCTGCTCTTCCTCCCTCCAGGCTTCGACTGCCGCTGCGGGAACCTGTTCTGTGCCCTGCACCGGTACTCGGACATGCACGCCTGCCCCTACGACTACAAGGCAGAGGCTGCCGAGAAGATCCGCAAGGAGAACCCCATCGTGATCGCCGAGAAGATCCAGAAGTTGTGAAGGGGGCCGAGCAGCTCGGACTGCAGCCAGGCGGCTTGGTGCTCTTCCCCTTCCTCCCAGCCTTCCTCCTCTTCCTCCCAGCCCCGTCGGTGGTGCGATGGGGACTCCAGCAGCACACACCGACCATCTCTTGGCCGTGGGGACTCCTCGCTCCTCTTTGGCAGACAGTTGATGTTCCTTCACTCCCTTCCAGCCACAGCTCAGCTGATCCCCTCCCGACCAGCTCCCTCAAGGCAAAGGGACCGTCCTGCCCCACTGCTCCAGCGCTGAGACTTGTCTTCCGTGGGGTGGTTTGTGAGGTGCAGGCTCTGCCGGGGCAGCTCTTCCCTTCCATGGCAGCCCCAAGTCCTGCAAACCTCCCGGGACCTGCGGCTGGAGCCTCCGAGCAGCCCCTGGACTTTGTTCCCTCTGCCCCACCTCTGGTGATGTCGAGCCAGGTGCTGGGGAATCCCTGCAGTGAGGCTGCCTTTCCCTCCCCGAGGTGCAGAGAAGAGGAATCTGTAGTTTTAAGGCCCCCAACCCCCCTCCCCTCCCTTTGAGACGCTGTTGTTGAAGCACCAAGGTGGTCAAGCAGCAGAGTTCCCGCACAGTAAAGTTATTTTGTGGCTTGAAGCGCTGTAGCCGTGGGTCAGAACCAGGGGGAGGGTCCCACTCACTGCCCCCTGCCCCTTGCCACCCTTGCCCTGGCCCCTCCCTGTGCTCCAGCACCCCCCAAATAACCACTAGCTGCTTCCCAGGTGAGGTTTGTTGTCACCCAGCAGGTGACAACATCAGGGTTCTGCACAAGGGTCACCAAACCTGCTTCCTTCTCTGCACAGGGGGACACTGGGGACCCTTCCTCCCCTGTGGGCTGTGCTGGTGCTCGGTGGGAGCCTTTCTCCCCCCAGCTGCCCTGCTCTCCCACCCTGCTGCATGTCCCTGGAGGATGAGAGGCAGGGTCTGATCCCCAGGAGATGCTCTGGTAGCGATGGGGATCTGGAGTACAGGGAGGGGTGAAGGGCACAGGAAAGGTTAAGAGGAGGGACCTGGGGGGGCCAAAATTGCAGGTGGGGGCTTTGGGAAAAGTTCAGGGGAACAAAGAGGGACACCTAGGGGGTTCCCGGGCCATTGAAAGATTTGGGAGTCCTCAGGGGTGCTGGAAAACTCAGAGAGGGCTTTGGGAGGGGAAAAGGAGATCTTTGGGGTACAGTGAACATGCTCAGAGGACTCGGGAACTTAGAGGGCTCTGGGGTGCAGGGAAAACCAAACGCCAGGCTTGGCAGCACACCAGGAGAACCTCATGGAGGGCTCTGGGGCTGGGGTACATGGTGCAAGACAGGAGACAGCTCCTGGGGTGCACCAAAATCCACACCCCACAGGGTCTGTGCCCACCCCGGGGGTCTCTGCCCCCTGAGGACACTGGGAGTGGGGCTGTGGCCGCAGGGCTCTCACAAGCAGAGAAACCTGGATGAGTCCCAGGGAAAAGCAGCAGCCCCTGCCCTGCTTCTGGCCATCCCACAGTTTGGGAACATTTCTCTCAACATCAGCTCTTAAAGTGTGGTGGAGAGTGGAGCCAAACCAGCAGCTGAGGAAATCACAGCAGCTCCTGGTTCCCTTCCCTGTTTATGGCAACTCTGCCCTGGTGATTAGGGGGGGATCACTCCAAAGGCTTAATTTTTCCTAATTTCAGCCCAAATGGTGCATGCCCTGCAGCAAGTACCACCATACAGCATTTCTGGGAGGATTCAGACCTCCACAAACAATGCCAGTCCCCCCACCAGCACAGAGCAGAGGCAAGGCCAGCTCTTGGCAGCCTTTTCCTCAGCTTTTTTCCTTCTGGGTAACACCAGCATCACCTCCAGAGCACGTGAGCAGTGGCACGTTCTAGTGCTCTGACATACATGGTGCTGATGGTGCAAGGGCAGATTTCATGGTGAGGTTGGGTTTCACCATTGAGGTTTTGGCTGAGAATGACCCTGGGACAAAGAAGCCACAAGAAATTGCAACCACCTTTTACCTCGTGTTCTCATGAGGGTCATGAATCCCTGGGGAAGAGAAGCAGCTCCCATGGATGCCACATAAACATTCACATGGCCAAATGGCAGCTGCCTGCTTCTCCTTTTGCCTACCTTTTGCTTTTTATTCCTTTCTGAAGTGTAAGTATTAATACAATCCAGTTTTCCTTGACATCTTGGATGGTTGCATCGCTGGCTCAGCTCTGGGGGCTCCATGCCTCAGTTTCCCTATGGATAATTAGTTAATATAATTAATAATTAAGCATGTACAGTGCTGGCAGGGGGTTAGGAGCATCCAGACTCCTGGTTTTTCATCCCAGGCTGTATCCAGGACTCCCAGGCTCTGGAAAACCAAATCCCCCTTGGGAGGGGGTGAGGGGTTCGGGCTCCGGTCCCACCCGCGGCCTAGGCCGGAGCCCGAACCCCTGCACCCTCCCATATCCATTTTGGGGGGTGTTCTGCTGCGTTTAGCATCTAGATTTAAGAGAATAAATCATTCTGCCCACCCTGGGCTCCCCCTTTCCAGCCCCCAGCCACAAGCGAAGCCCCTTGGGCAAGGCCGCGCCGCTTCCATGGCAACGGGAGGGGAGGGCGGGGTCGTGCGTGATGGCGTCACTTCCGGCGGACGCCGCTTGTGCAGCGCCGCCCCCGCCTCGGAGGCCTCGCAGCGGCCGCTCCGTCTCT
>VYZX01010251.1:0-16332 GCA_013401335.1 Brachypteracias leptosomus
TTGTAGCAGCCACAGAGCCGTTGAGGGGGAGAGCAGAACTTCCTATGTCCTTTATATAGAGTGTGGCAGGAAGGGGAGTGGAATAGTCGCTCCACCTGTCTCTCCCCTTCCCCAAACCTTAAACCACAACAGACACCTTCTGACACAAATATTTACTCTTGATGAAGAACTGGGGCTTTTACTCTGTAGTGACTCAGAATGTCATCTCCTGTCGCGGTCAAATAGGAAGAGGAGTATCAACCATTTTGTTCTCGATATTGGTGTCACTTACTCAAGAGCATTATGGAGAACCCTTACTGAGAGAGCAGGGAGGAGACAGAGGTAAAAATGTTAACTGTGGAAACTCTCAGAATGACAGTTTCAAGAATTTCTGTGGGGTTTGGTTGTTGTGTGAAATGTCATCTAATCAACACTCTGTCAGTGGAATATGCATATAGAGATCTGCATCCCAGGACGTGCCTATCTTTAATGTGCTCTTTTATATAAAACCAGAGATATATACTGTAAGGCTTTTATCTGCTTGTTTCTTGGTTATAGTTATACATTCCTGTGCAATCGAAGACATATCATACAACTCATGGTTAATCAGATGGAGAAAGGTTAGGTAAACATTTCTATTTATTACAATAACCTTGAATTGCACTGAACTTTCTGACAGATTAAATAATAAAATACACTCACCTTTGTCCTTTAACTCCTCAAATTACAGACTACTTTTAAACCTCCAGCTAATATTTCCTGGATAAATTTCTTTTACTCATCTGCACAAGAGCATGGCTGCAAAGCACCAACTAGGAGAGCTCTTTGCTCTGCTGCCAGCAGTGCTGGTGCCTTGCACGGATGTACACTCTGGAGAGGGAGCAAGGAGACAAATGGGACTGACTTTCTCCATCCCACCGCTGAGGGCAAGCCAGCACATTTAGGGATAAATTCACTAGAGCAGGATGCACAAGAGAGTTTTGGTGAGAGAAGGGAAATTCCTTGTATGAAGCCATCTGGCACTTTGTGCTGTTGCCCATTGCTGGCCTCCTCCCAAGGCGTTGTCACCCCTCTTGGTGGATTTGCTCACACCAGAAGCAGGCTGCCCAGGAGCAAGCTCTGGGAGCAAGCTCTGGGAGCAAGCTGCTTGCAGTGTGCACGCTGTGGGTAGAGAGGGCTGCTGCTAAACAGCACTCAGGGGCTCAGAGGGATTATGGAGTCAGCTAGTCACAGAATCTAGTATGCTGACTTATTTTTTTCCCTGAAGCCAGAGAACTTCTTTCCTTTTGTCATATGGTACAGAGTGGTAGAGGACAAGAGCACCGGGGAATTTTGCTGTTTATTTTGAAGGTGTGTATTAGATTTACCACAGCTGAGAGATATGCAACTTAGCCTCTGTTGTAGCTTCCTCTGTTCTCAGATTTCTGTGTTTGTGTAAGTGGGAGAGAAGAAACAATTCTCCCCTCAGTTGCTTGACTTATAAAACTTTAGCTTCTGCTCTTCAAAAGAGAGAACTGGTCAGGTCAAGCAGATGCACACTACCATCCACCTACACAGACATCTCTTGCCTTTTCCTATTTTGTATGTACAGCAGAAATTACACTTTTAGCTAGAAGAGACAAAAGCAAACAGGCTGAGTAAAAGTTTACAAGAAAGTGTCAAAAGCCTTTAAAAAATTTGAATTAAAAATTCTACTCCCTTATCTTTGAGGTGAAGCAATTCACATGAATTACACTAGCTCCTCTTTTACCATTAAAATGAAATAATACAATCAGCTTCCCATAAAACAGGTTGAGAGTCCTCTGCTTGATAACTGTAGAAGCACTGAAACTCCTGATAAACAAGTATCTGTTTTCATTGAGTCTCGAGTTCAGGCTCACTAGGAAGTAAAATTTCCCCTTACACAGGATGAAATAAGGAAATCATCAGTTACCTTAGCAACCCTCCAAAAAAAAGCATGTGTACCTATCCAAAGGGCAAGTAATCTAATTATAAATTATTGTAAAGGTTATGTGAACGACAGTAGCAAGGGGAAGCTGTGATTCATTATTTTAGTCTATGGGAAACAGTATTGCCATTGTATTCCTGCATGGGCTGCGCTGCTGCTATCTTCTACGGACCATCTGCCAAGGGCTCCTATTTGTCTCCCTGAACTGACCAAAATGCATCTGCTGAAAAACCTGACTTGGGCTCACTGAGAATCCTGCTTTTTATCTCTACTGGTTTGCAAGGTTCACACACCAGATAGACTGGAGCCCAAAGCAGATATGTGCTTGCTCAGTGCTTTGTGTTCCTTCTGGCATGAAATCTTCCAAAAATATTTAAAATTCCTCCATCCAAGCACTGCTTAGTTGCTGCCTGCCCTTGAAATCACCATCTGTATTTTAATAGCAGCATACACAGTAGGGGGTGATGTGTGTTTATATACACAATAGCTACCATTTAATATCACTTAATTTACAGTGTGGTTTTAGCTAACATTTCATGGCAGATTGGACATGTGAGGCCAAGGAGTCCTGACCCCCAGCAGTGTTCTGTAAACACTATATTTTACCCTCAATTTACCCTACAGTCAGTGTGAGCACTTTGAAGTTTGTGTCTCCTGGGGCAGAAGAGGTCTCACAACAGACTTCAGCTTTCAGCTTTGCTACGTGTTTTGCCAGAAAGATGTAGGGTTCACAAATACTGCTGTTTGAGTGACAGAGAGCAGACGTGGTGAAGCACTGCGATGGATGGCAAAGGATGAGGACATCAGGTTTCATGGATGAGTTCTCTGTCAGGAGAAGTGATCTGTTCCCTTTGGCAGGAACATGGTTTAAAATAGGTGAGGTGGAACTCCAGCTTCATTGTTTTCTAAACATGATCCTTACTTAACAGGAAGAAACACATGAACTTACAGGTTGCATCTTCCTTAAACTGTTTCCTGTACTCCTAAATAAATGCAAAAAAATCCTTTCCTTGCCACGTTGCTGAAAAAGGCTAAGAGTTGCTGTGAAATAAGCTAGACATCTTCAACCAGTTTTTCATTACCTTTTTTTCATTACATTATGTAAAGTCATGAATGCAAACTGTGACCCTAATAGAGGGGTAGTGGGCATGAATGTTGGATAAGATTTTGTTTACAATGCCATGGCTTTTTGTTCTCCTGGGACAACACTGGTAGTGTGAACCACTCTCAGTTTCCAAGGTGCCAAGGAGACCCCATCATTCCCTAGAGCAGGCAGCTGTGCCCATGCATCATCCTTCCATGGGGTACCCCATGCTGCTGAGCACGAGGAGCACCCCAGCCATGTCACAGCAGAATGCTGGGTGTACTCACCAACCTCCACACAACCTGCTGTCCTCTAGAAGAAAACTCCAGAGAGTACTAGAGACACTGCCTTTTTTATGTCTAGATACCACCAGCACTTTGTTGAATGTCACTTGGAATCTGCCACTTTGGCACATATGGTACAGATTGCCAAAATTGCTGCAGGAGAAACTTTCTGAGCTCAGGCTGGGAAAAACTTTTTTGGGAAATCCCTAGAATTCCACCAAGTCTTCTGCATTGCACGAGTATAGCCACACACAGCCCTTGGTCAGAAACTGGGAGAACATCTGGTAAGATGGGTTGAGAGAATGGCTTTCCATTGGCTTCACAAAGAAGTAAGCTATTTTCACCTCAGCAAAATGAAGGCAAAAAACACATTGTGCTAGTGTAGTGGAATTTTTACATTAGTTTCCAAAGATACATGTAGACAGTAAGGCATCATCCCTTGAAATGCGGTTCAGAGGAGGCAAACTAAACAAGACACAAAGGCAGTATGCCCATCTGTCTCCCTGAAAAGGCAAAAGGGTCTGTCAGTAAGAGCATAGAAAGGAAACCTGATTTGGGAAAGACCCAGTAAGTTTCAGTTTTAATGGCTTGGGGACTGGTTTGTTCCTTCACCTCCCACTCCTGGAAGACAATTTTGACACCTTCTCTCACCTCTGGGTTTCCTTAGCACAACAGAAAGCCAGAAAGACTGTACTGCTCCCAAAGCAGCCTCCCAAATGCCAGCAAAAAAGAGAGTGAGACAATCCTCTTCACACAGTACAAGTGAAGTTCCCCCTGCCCTATCTCCCCAGCTCCGGAGCTGTCCAAGTCATTAAAGGAAAATTCAGATTTTTCTGGCACTGCCTGAACAAGGAGTTGCAAATAGTTCTGCAAGCAGAGTATCAGCCTTGCTTCACCAAGATATTTATTATCCAACATTACAAATGGGAAACGGAGGTATGGGGGTGTTGCAAGGTCACACAGGAAATGTGCAGCTCAGCTGGAAATAAAAACATGGGTCTCCTGACTACTGTGACCAACAAGCTCTTTCCTTTCTGCAATAACAAAGGCTACTCTGCAAAATGACTTTCATTTCTCTGACAGGACAAGAGTGTTTTGTATGCATAAATTGAAATTGGTTTGTTGTTATGTCCCCTTAAGAAAGTGGCTCAAAAAGGAAAATCTCAGCTCTGGGTCATTTTTTCTCTGCCTTAATCTTCTGTGCAAAGAAAAAGTTGTTATATCTGTATTGGAGATGTATTTCAGTATTTCTCAGCTGTACTTTGAACAACCAGATCTCTACTTCTTTCAAACGGCTTTAACTCTGTGCTGTGCTGACTCAATATTAGTAGTAATTTAACCAATAGCCAGCAGGAGGAGAAACAGACTAGTGTGTGATCTTCCACATATGAAGTATAGATAAGTGGTTTTAATGGAGAGAGATTAATGGAAGCTTGGGGTGGATCAGGAACATGGAATCGCCCTTACCAGTACTTCTGCAGCACAGTGTTGTTTGAGCTTAAGGGCTCTGCTGATGTCTCCACTGCTCTTTTAAAGCAGGTCTTGGCCCAGCATCCATAGCTTTCAGGCTTGTTAGGCTGCATATGCATTGTCTACTTGGCCACTCTGGATTTGCAAAGAACCAAATGTATTAGGGAGCAGATATATAAAAGTACTGACACATCTCTTCACACAAATTTTATTTTGTTATTCTTAGATCCATTTGTCTGCTCTGTGGTGCTTTAACCCCCCTGGTGACATGATGAATGCCTGATGCCTCTCAGCCCAAGTGGAATCAGACAAAAGGACTTGCAAGGAGGAAAGCTGCAGGAAACCGTTTTGTTTTTTTTTTTCCAAATGTATATAAGCCACTTAGGAGCTGAAAGATTTTGGAGTTTCACTGAGATTGGCACACTTGTTTTTGCGTAGGCCGCTGTGATTCAACAATCAAACCCAGCGGTTGAACAATCCACTTCTATATGGGAGCACACAACAAATTCCTTTAAAAGGGTGCGGCTGGGCAACAAGGATGGAGGTTTCTTGCTTGTCTTGTCAAGACTGCAGCAGCCAAGGTCAGGTGAAGTCCTGCAGAGGCACAGAGCCTCATCCGGAGGGAGGTGGCAGTGAATTGACAGTGCCACTTAACTCTTGTTTAATATCTTTTCAAAACTTCAAACGAACTCCGCATGAAGCAGTGCATGCATTTGTAGAAACAGGACCTTTTTAATCTGTGACAACCGTCTCTTCTTGGCATAGCCTGGGCTTAAAAAAAGGTGTTTCATTTAGGGTTACCCACTTCCTTCAGTGTAAGGTTGGTTGGTTTGCTTTTTTTCAGTTGCTTCACATTTGGATAACTTTCTGGGGCAAGATAAAAAAACTGAATGAGACAAGAAGATGTTGCATCATCATAAAATCAGTCTGGAATGTTCATCAAAGGCAGCGGGAGTACATCCTGAAATTGCTGTATAAGATCAAAGTAAGAATAAGCACTAGGATGGAAAATCAGATCTTCACTTGTAAACCTGCAATGAAACACCACTTCCAAGTTGTAATAAAGAAGGTGGGTGGGTGGGATATGAGAGGGATTATGTACTTGTGCTCCCTGTGACTTGACTGAATCACTGACATTTGCTTCAAAAGAATATTTGCTGTAGAGGAATATTTATACTAAAATAATTTTGAGACTCTTGTGCCTTTGACACTACGCAATAATATGCAGCACTATGCCAATAAATGACTTTTAAAGACAAGAATAATGGAGCAACATCATGTGAAAGGAAATGAGAAAGAGCATACGCCCTGATCAACATCTAAAGGCTTTGCTGCAAGAAAGACTCGGACTTGTGTGCTTACCAGCATACTTTTCATGTCTGTGGTTCTGCTTCTGTGCAGAGCAACATCACTGAGCCAGTGCTGAGCATCTCAGTGACTGTATCACATAGGACCAGTCCTTAAGCTATGGTTGCTTTGATATAAGCACCCTGAAAGGCTCAAGTCTTTTGCTGTATCGCACCCACCCACAGGGCATAGATACAACAGGCTGCAGCCTGCAGCCATTATCACTTAAAAACAAGGGGGAAAGGATAAAATCACTAGCATAATTTTTAATATAAACCAATGGTCACAGCCACCACAGAGGAAGATCAAGTTTCAGGTTTGACTCCAGGAGGGGGTCAGGCATCCTTTCCCATTGCTCTGGAAAGGCTAGGGAAGGGATCATCCCAGCTGACCCTGCTTCGTTGCCCGTGAAACCTTCATCAAGGAAGCCACAGAAGACATCCCCTCTCTGTAGACTGTTGCAATCATAACCAGTTGAAAATCTTCCTTCCTCTTGCAAAGAAAGAGGGATAGTGCCATCCTTTCCTAACTGTGGGCATTTTCCCAAAGCTTTTTCTCTTACCCAACCCCTCCTATTTCCTCTCAAGTCTAAGCAAAGCAGATGAAAGCACATGAGCTTCAGGAAGATGTCTTATCACCCTCAGTTACATTACTTTGCTACTCTACATGACCTCACTGTAGGTTTCTAGAAGAGAGTGGTACATTCCTCTTACATAGATGAATTTCAGACAATCTCTAAACATTGATAAGGAAATTGTTAATTTTTTCCTTATTATGTAGCTGGTGTATATCCAGTGTGTGGCTTCAAACAGTTATCAGATAAACGTGGATGGAAATCAGCACAAATTACTATTTTCCTTTTATTAAGTCTGTTTGGCATTTTCTGTTTGGCTAGGCAGGTGATCCTACTTTTCTTAACAGGTGTAATTTGGATTAAAAGCAAAAATCCAGCATCATTAAGAGTAGATAAAATGAGTGCCGCCTTCTGCCCACTTGGCTGCATTCTCAAAGGGTACCTTGGTTCTCTAGGCATCTCTACATGGTTCAGATCCTGGTGTCTTCCTATAGGGCAGCACTGCTGTTAGCTGAAGAGAAAATCACCCTTCTAGCAAAAAGTGACATCCCAACAACAGACTAAGCTTCTGTACTTGTAAGTATCATCATATTTATTTGATCTGATATATTTAAAACAGTTCTCCCAAACATTTGTCAAATTTATTCTTAACAATTGGAACTTGCACTAAGGAATTAATTTTCCTCTAAATTTATTCCCCAGAGAAGCTGAATGGCTTTAGCTGAAGTAATTCACCATTAAAAAGTAATCACAGGATAATTTAGATTGGAAGAGGCTTTATGGGTTGTCTGCTCCAACTCCCTGCTTGAAGCAGGTCCAGTTAGATCAGTTTGCTTGAGGACTTTGTCCATTTGATGTTTGAATATCTCCAAGGACTACCCTGGGCCTTCTTCCAATATTGTTACTATTCTCATGTTACACAAGTTTCTTCCTGGTACCTAATGGAGATTCCCCACATTCCAGCATATGCTTGTTACTTCTTATCTTGTTGCTGTGCATCTCTAAGCAGAGTCTGGCCTCATCTTCTCTGTACCCTCCCACCAAGCAGTTGCAACAACTGTGATGTCTCCCCTTTCCCTCTTCCCAAGGTTGAAACAGCCCATTGCCCTCCACCATCCCTTATTTGCCCTGTGCTCCACTTCCAACCATCATGAGGACCTTCCATTAGTCTCATTCTTATGTGTCAGCGTTTGTCACCTGCTGGAAACCTAAACTGGGGGAGAGCACAACAGATGCTGAGCATCTGGGAAGGATCTCTTCCTCTTGCTGATGCGTCCCTGGGTGTGAGGACTGCTTTGCTGTCCAGGTGCACTCCTGCCTCCTGGCCACATTGTGTCCCACCAGAGTGCCAGGGTCTTTTCTGCAGACCTGCTCTTAGCTGGTTGGCCCCTGTCTGTCTTACTGCAGAGCTTTGTCCATCCCGGAGGCCCAGCTATGTTCAACAAATTCTGTGAGGTTCCTGCTGGAGATCAATGGACAACGCGTACACGGACTAATGTAATCCAAAGCATTGCTGTTTATTCAACCGAAGCTCACTCGTTATATACCCCCAGCGCTGACCACGCGCCAGAAGCACAACTCTGATTGGTACAACAAACTCGGCCACGCGCTAAACAGCATATCCTGATTGGCCAGATGCTGCTGTCCAGGTGCCGCTTAGTCAGCCCTTAGTTCTGTCTTCTGCCTCCTTTTTCTTGCTGCGTCACTGCCGCTGCACGTGCTGCACATGGCTATCCTTGGGTGACCTTGCTGGCACCACAGAGTCGGGATTGCTCACATGTCCATTCTCATGGAGATACTGCTCCACAGGTTCCCATCAGTCACTTTCTTCAGCCTGTCCTGTTTGAATACCAGCCCTGCCTTCCAGCACACTCAGCACAACCTCCAGTTTGGAGTCATCTGCAAGCACTCCAAAGGTGCTGTCCAACTTGTCATCCAGGTCATCAATGAAGACATTAAACTGTACCAGTTACACTGCCAATCCTTGAGGCATACCACTAACTGGCCACCAGTTGGACCTCATGCCAACACCATGACCCTTGGAACCTGGCAGTCCAGCTAGTTTTCCACGCATTTCATTGCGTACACACCCAGCCTATATCTCACTGGTTTGGCTGTAAGGAGCCTACATGAGGTCAAGTCAAAGGCTGTATTAAAGTCAAGGTGTACAACATATACTGTCATCCCCTTTTCCACACAGTCACTCTTGTCACTGTAGAAAACAATCAAGTTGGTCGGGCAGGATTTGCCCTTGGTATGTCTGACTGGGCTACTCCCAGTCACTCACTTTTCTTTGCATGACTGGAAGTGGCTTCTCCATCATCCTTCCACGGGCTAAGCTGTGGCTGACCAGCCTGTTGATCCCTAGATCCTCCTCCTTGCCCTTCTTAAAGATACGTGCAACATTTGCCTTTCTGTCATCATCAGGAATTAAAGTAATCAAATATCATAGAATCATAGAATGTTTCGGGTTAGAAGGGACCTTCAAAGGTCATCTAGTCCAAACTTCCTGCACTAGGCAGGGATATCTTGACCTAAATCAGGTTGCTCAGAGCCCTGTTCAACCTGCCTTTTAATGTTTCCAGGGATGGGGCTTCGACCACCTTCCTGTTCTAGTGTTTCACAGCCCTCCGTGTAAAAGATTTTTTCTAAATCTCCCCTCTTTTAGTTTAAAACTATTACTCCTTCTCTTGTCTCAACAGGCCCTGCTGAAAAGATTGTCTCCATCTTTCTCATAAGTGCCCTTAAAGCACTGAAAGACCCCGAAAAGGTCTTGCTGGAGCCTTCTCTTCTCCAGCCTGAATAACCCCAACTCTCAGCCTTTCCTCATAGCAGAGGTTTTCCAGCCCTTTCATCACTTCTGTGGCCCTCCTCTGGACCTGCCCCAACAGGTCCCTATCTCTCCTGTGTTAAGGACTCCAGAGCTGAACACAATACTCTAGGTAGGGTCTTACCAGAGTGGAGTAGAGGGGCAGAATCACCTTCTTCAGCCTTCTGGTGATGCTTCTTTTGATGCAGCCCAGGATATGTTTGGCCTTCAGGATTCTGAGCAGACATTACCAGCTCATGTTCAGCTTTTCAACCACCAGTACCCCCAAGTCCTTCTCCATAAGTCTCCTCTCAATCCCTTAATTCCCCAGCCTCTACTGATACTGGGGATTTCCCTGACCCAGATGCAGGACCTTACACTTGGCCTTTCTGAACCTCATGAATTTGTCCAGCTCCATCTGGATGGCACCCCAATCCTCAGGTGTGTCAACCACAGCACTCAGCTTGGTGTCACCTGCAAACCTGCTGAGGACACACTCGATCCTGGTGTCTATATCAGTGATGAAGATAATAAACAACATTGGTCTCAGTATGGACCCCTGAAGGACACCACTTGTCATTGATATCCATCTGGGCATTGAGCTGTTGACCACTACCTCCTGGATGCAACCATCCAAACAGTTCATCATCCACTAAACAATCTACCTGTCAAATCCATATCTCTCCAATTTGGAGAGAAGGATGTTGGGGGAGACTGAGTGAAAGTCCTTAGAGAAATCCAGATAGACAACAACCATAGCTCTTCCCTTGTCCACTGATATAGTCACTCCACCATAGAAGGCCACTAGGTTGGTCAGGCAGGGTTTGCCCTTGCTAAAGCCATTCTGGCTGTTTTGAATCACCTCCCTGTCCTCCATGTGCCTTAGCATAGTTTCTAGGAGGTTCTGTTCCATGATCTTCCCAAGCACAGAGGTGAGGCTGACAGGTTAGTAGTTTCCAGGATCATCCTTTCTACCCTTTTTAAAAATGGATGCAGTGTTTCCCTTTTTCCCATCACCAGAGACCTCACTTGATTGCCATGAAGATGATAGAGGTGAAATTGGTAAAGATGAAGATAATAGACAGCAAGCCTTGCAATGACACTGTCCAGCTCCTTGCACATTCTTGGGTATATCTCATCTAGTGCCATGGACCTGTGTGTTTCTAATTGGCTTAATGCTTCACTTGCATGAGCTGTGCTAATATGCTCAGGGGGCTGTGTGGCCCAATGACAAACCTTTCTGGTGAAAAGTGAGCCCAATACTCCTGATGGAAAAATTTAGAATGGAATATTTATTTGTGAAGTGATTGGAATGGTTACAGATTGGCCAAGTAACTGGTAATCAAGCTCCTCTAATTGAAGCTGAACGACTGAATAGCATTAAAGAGTCAGTGTATAGGAGAGATATTTTTTTCTTTTAGAGATTACTCAAAACTAGAGGTTTTGCAGGAATGTGACAGAGGTAAAGCCTCTTGGAATCACTTAATGTGGTGGTAGCAACATGACCTGTTGGATTTACCATTTCACCTAGCAAGTTCCTGTGAAAGATGTTATGAGCTTCACTTATGAAGTAATTGTTTTGAAGTCTGTAGGAAGGCATCTTATTTAGTCTAGAAAGGATAAATACGTTATACATAATGTAATGTGATACTTACCTGTTGAGATGGCTTCTAGTTTAGAGCACTGAAGTTTCAAAGAGTAGCAGAAGTAAAATCTTAATGTCTTGGCACATGTTGTTCCTAAATATTTGTGCTGGAAGCAAATGAGTCTCAGAAGCCCACATGCTTACATACATCTTAACGATAGAAGAGATCAATAAAGCAGGCATATGCGTCACACCTAAATAATCGTCTGTCCTTTAAATTAACTAAAGGCCATTTCAAACTGAACAGTGCAAATTCCTGTGGCTTTCTGATTTCTCTTGTGCTATCATGTTGAGATTTTAAGGAACTGTATTTTATTTTTAGCATAAGATGTGCTATGGACAGGATTGATGGCTTGCTGTTCCATTCAACAAAACAGAAAAAGGATTTCTTTTCGTCTTGCAAATGCTTCATACATTCCTGAAATTTTCCCCTTCTAACCACAGTGTTTTGTTTGGCAATTGAGAACTATGAAAAGAATGCTTATAAATCCATTGCTTATCAATCAGGAAGTCAACGGATCAAATTAAATTTATTTAAAAGGTACCCTAAATTCTACATGTAGAAGACTATCAAAAAAATATTGCCAGTAGTTTACAAGGTGAACAAAACTGATCAAATACTGCCAGAAAACTTTACAGTAATTTTAGCAACTAAAGGGGAACAATTTCAATGGATCAAATTTAAAAAAAAACAGACAAAAGTTAAAAAATATTTATAATGCAGCCTTCATTTGGAAAAGAGGGGATTTTTTAATTATAAATTTGCTGTGAGATACAGCTGAGGTCTGCTAAGGTATGAGTATATTTCTATTCTCATATCACAGAAGATCAATGAACCTGCTTAAGTCGTCCTCAGACTTACCTATCAAAATGAGGACATAGCATAATCTCCACCTTTTGAATGCGAGAAATATGGAGAAGTGCTGAAGCTTACAAGGATATCTGAGGCAAAGTGCAGAGCTGAGCCCCGCTCTTGCAATTCCCGGAACACTGCTTTAGGTGATCCTTCCAAGAACAAACCAGAGAAGACACACTCCAGGAAAGAGGCTGATTTTAAAATTAGTGTGAACACTACATGTCTAGGACAAAATGAGACTTATCTGTGGTTTATAACGTCATCCTCTACAGAAACTTATCTGATTATATATTTTTTTCTCATGGATCTGAGGCACAAATCACTAGTAATCTCAATGCAATTCAGCAGCCAAAAGCTCCTGAATTATCAACCCGCTCTGCCCTAGCCTTCTCTTTGGACTTTATCAAATAGTTTTACAGTCCTATTCCAAACTCATGTAAATCATCAAACTTAAATCACACATAATTAGCCCACCATACACTTAGATATAAAGCTTGTTCCCTTAGCTCATCTAACATCTCTAGGCAACACAGTTGTCTCCACTAAGGTATTTCACAGACCAAACCTACACATGGCTTTTTCTGCCTGATGTGAAAGCAGACAAAATCCAGTACCATAGACCAAGGACATTTAACAGCCACCCTCATTATGTGACTCATGAAATCAATTATAAACTCCCTTTGATAAGGCTAGAATGGCACCATAGAATGACACTTCCTAAATCATCAGGGTGTAAATTTATTCATTGACATAAACTGGACTGCCTTCCTTCTTGTGCTCTGCTGTTTATTGTCTTTAAATGTGTGTTTTTATTGCAAGACAAACTTGTAGACAGTTTGATTTATAGCTGTAATCAATGATGGAGGATACCATGTTTCTACATATAGAAGAAAGGACCATCTAGACTCATCCATCTCCTGGTTCAGTTTTACAGGAATTATCCTTAAAAACACTTTGCTTCTCATGAATCAAGCTTATTTTGTGAAGTAATTACCAAAACAGTAAATACTGTGTTTTATAGTATACTCTTTTCTAAACAGTAAGTTTAGATATGAAGAACTTCAGCCTTTGTGTAAAATGTTAAATAATTACTGCCCATCAAATTTATATGTATACTGCACTTGACATAGAATTATTTGACCCTATTGTCCCTTCTAGGATAACAAAGTATAATTAAACATTTACATAATCTTAATAATGGACAAGAAATATGCTTATGCAAGGCTGTATAAAATTTCAGAAGACCTGAGATGATTTTTATGAGAGGCATACAAAGAGTTGTTGATTACACCTTGAAATGGGATGAAAAAAATGTTTAATTTTAGATTTTCTGGTTGGTCATAAACCAGAAGACATTTTCATGATCCAAAATTGGGGGAGGGGGATGTGTGACACCCTTCAAAATGAAGCTGCTGAATACTAAATTAGAAAGAGGTAGGTAAATGTGTTATTTCATGCTACAACTCTTATTTCCTATCAGAAATATCAGACCTACAGGTAACTTAAATCCTGATTAGATGCACACACAACTGCTACTCTGAATCTGCATTAAGAATATCAATGCCACTTACAGCACTTTTTCTTTAGGCCTGGAGTTTTAGGTGGAAAAAATTTATTTGTTCTTTTAAAACTTTAAGTAGTTGACTGCACAGCTTTGAAAGTATTACATACACAAAATGAAAGAGAAGAAACTTGTTTAAAATGCAATATGTAATGCATGCTGCCAAAGATGATTAATTACGCTTGACAAAATTCTTTCATAGCTTTGCTATGGTGTTTCTTTTTAAATGAAATTCTAGCTCTCTGTTCTCTCTTCACAATTTTCTTGAGATACAGGATAATTGTGTTGTTATATATTAATCTGAATGCTTTAAAATGATAATACTTTGTGAAGAACTTTCATAGCAAGCTTGTCTGTTGAAAACTCCTGTTACTCAGGTGTTCCTATTTTATTCTTTCACAGTACATTTTAACTAGAATATCATCAAGTATTATGAGAATAACTTTAATATATTAAAGTTCAGTACTGAAGGTAATCACAATGCAGGACAGAGTTTAAGACTGAGAACCAGCAAGCTGTTGCCCATGCAGCAGACACTGACTGGTCAACATAGAGCATGAAGTAGACCGTTGCTTTCTCCCTCATGTGTCTCCTTGCAGTCAGAACACCAGTGTCCTCCCTCCCAATGTCCACACATATGTTCACATGCTGTGAACATAACCACTTCAGCTTCCAGCTGCCTCCTCCTTTGTCATTCTCCATAATTCTTAGCATCTTAACCTATCTCCATAATTTCTCCTTGGGAAAGGCATTCTTTTATCTATCACCATGCAGGAAATCTGACTTACTATTTTATTCCATTTGCATCTGGAAAGACGTGGTGAAAAAATTGTTGGCCGCTTAACTCTGGCAAGCACCCTGAGTTCTCTATTGAGCATCAAACCACAGGATATTTCAGATTACAGAAGTACACCTACCCACCTTCAGAGGATCAGCAAGAGAAAATCTGTCTTCATTATTGACAAATATACAGCAATCTCCTGTCCGAGATTAGGTGAACATGTAACTGAGGAACAAATGCAGTCCCCGGCCATGCATTGCTGCCCCATGCTCTTACTAACTGCAGCCAGCTTCAGTGGTATTGAAGCTAAGCAGTGCTTGTGCCAGGAAAAACTAACTGTGTTACTGCTCTTCATTGACTCAGCTGTAAGTTACCTCTGATTTGGAGAAGCTGGTAACAGACATAGTGAGTCTCAGAGTCCCCGCACTTCTCAGGAGGGTAAATAACCTCATCCAGTGAAGCAACATACTGCTGTATGGACATGCTTCTGTCTTTAAAGACTTCAGAAGGGCCATGGCCCTACCTCTGCTATTCCCATTTCCAGCCTTACATGAGACCTCCACTGAGCATGCAACTCTGGTCCTGGGAGGTTGTGGGCAGACATTTCTTTGATGCAAGCAGACAGGGAAGGGGCTTTGTAGAGCTGAGCTCTGCTGCTCTTCCTGACAGCAGTAATGTACTCCCTGTTATTTCACAGATTACAGTACAGCAAATAATTCAGTATATACTGCCATTTATTACTGTAGTCTCCCAGACTGTCCATGACAGCAAGTAGACACGTCAGTGTCCATGAGCTGGATAGATGTTACCTATTTATAACAGGGCTCTCATTTGGCAGATACTAGCCAGGCTTGTGTCTGCCCATCTGGCCTGTCTAATGGCCACTTTTTCATTGTCTGTTAGAAATAATTTACTCAGTTGTTGCTAGCTTCCTTCCTTCTTGCAACACATTGTCACACTCATACACTATCCTCAGATGTTCATAAGTCACAACTCAAATCAAAACAACTCAAGGTTGGTTGACATCAAAAGCTTAACCCCTGCCTTTCAGGTACCACCTTTTTTTAGCTAATCATCATTCCTCCTTAGAATCAGCTGCCTTCTGTCAAACTGTTTCTCATTTAAACTTTTCCACTAGATGCTGAAGTTTTGACTTCTATCCTGAAGTCTTTCTCTTCTCCCAGGCACTGGTGAACTCCTGGAGAATCCTGTGTTAACAGACACCATGAGCTCCAAGAAGACAAGCTCATATTTGCCCTTGAAACAGAGCACAGTCATAAGCCTCTGTGTCCAAAAAGAATAGATCAGTGACATTTTCTAGGATGGATGGATCCCAAGCCTTTCCCTTATGCCTGTGGAAAACAGGTGTGAAGACCCTTCAAACTGCATGGTAGCTTGGTGCATACTCCTAAGAGCTCACCCAAGATACCCTAACTAGCTCTGGCCAGAGAAAAATGCTAATGGTAGCCAGATATTAGATGTGTTCTGAAAATGGGAAATGGGGAAAAAAAAGGGGTCTTGCAGTCCATATCAAAATTATGTGGAAAACATGATTGTGCCTGTTGAAGACTATTACACATACACTATGTTTTAGTGAAGATAGACTTCAAGTCTTTACAGTTTAAAAAGGATTGTTCTAGGGTTGTACAGAATAGTCTGTCTTACAGCTTTACTGCAGACAGTGAGGCAGCTGTTTATCCTGTTAAGAAACAAAAGGGCAGGTTCCCCAGTACCTTTTTAGTAGGACATGCCCAGGTCTGTTTTAGTAAGTTGTGGTTAGAACCTAGAACTAGAACTCATGAACAATCCATACTTGCATGAGAGACTGACAGTTCTCATTAGGTCATGGGATACAACCAAGAGCAAGTGAGGTCTAAATAACTTGAAAAAAAATCCAGAAAATATGACAAGTTGCAACAAGTCATCTCCTACTCATTATTTTTTTTTTTTTTTTAGAGCATAAAGACTTGCAATCCCATTGTGTATATTGTAAA
>VYZX01010277.1:13244-35363 GCA_013401335.1 Brachypteracias leptosomus
TTTTAATTTAAATTTCATTAGTTTTGCACCTTACATTTGTCATGGCTATACTAAAATAAGTCCTAATTCAGGTCATCTATGAAGAATGTTGGAATGAGAGCCTAAGTAGATGGTTTTTATTCTTTGCTTTGCTGTTCCTTCCCACATGAGCTTGAGAAAATCATATAAACATC
This sequence comes from Brachypteracias leptosomus, assembly GCA_013401335.1. Lineage (NCBI taxonomy): Eukaryota > Metazoa > Chordata > Aves > Coraciiformes > Brachypteraciidae > Brachypteracias > Brachypteracias leptosomus. Next base: position 13,418 of record VYZX01010277.1, read on the forward strand.
TTTTTCAGCTGCTAAATGACAAAAGTGATGTGTAATGTCCTCTGTGAGTTTTATTTCACTTATAGAAATTAAATGCATTCAGAATCTTATCTATACTCAGTAGACCCCTATATATACCCCCCAAAATTATTTATTAACAGTATATTGTAATTTGTTATGTCATTTTTTCAATACATTTCCATGTCCCACTACCTCAGGACTGTATCCATTGACTTCCAAGAGATTGACATCTCTACTCCATAGGTAACAGCCTTAGAAAAATCAAAACACATTAAACGATATCATATTCCTACCATATGTTTTTTGGAAAAGTTTGGGGTTTTTTTTTGTTAGTTTGCTCATCTTTCCCACCCATATGAGAATATTTACTCTTATTATCAATAAAAAGGGATGGAAAAAAAATTCTATGTCATTTTGATTTTTTCCCTCATGTTTAAGAACAAGAAACAAGAAGGGAAGTCCTTATCAAAATACTGGAATATGGATAGGAAAAATAATTTAATGTTTACAAAGGCCTAAGGTCTTGTTTATGCGAAAGTGAACTTTTTCATGCAAAAGATCTATAAAATATGGGAAAAATCCATTTATTTCTCACTATTTGGATAGCTTTGGTCAATGTTTGTAGAATTTACAATCTTCAAAACAAAAGTTAAATTAAAGAGTAAAAAAATCATATTGCTCAGCTTTCCACATACCTTGAATCTTATCAGGAATGCTGCCATAATGCGAGAAACAGTGATATTTCAGGTTTGGGGAATCTGTGTTTTCAAAGTCTGAATGGATTGAAAACAAATCAATACAACTTCAATCAGTACCAGTTACTTAATTTTTAGGAAAGGCACAGACCCAACCCTGCCTTTCCATACTTTCTTCCTAAACCAGGTCTATCAAGGAGGGGCTGCCAGTGGCTTAAACTCCACCATCCAATATAGCACAGTGGGATTGCAGGGATTTCCCACAGTCACCTGAATGTATAAAAGGGCAGTAACTTGGTGCTTCTTGCTTCTGGTCATAACAAACCATAAAACTGTCTTATGAACTGCAATTAAATACATCTGGTTCAGATCTGAAAGGCAAACTGACAAAGCAGAGATTGAACAAGTTTACAGGTCAGAAGTAGAAATGCTGCATGGACACATCTTAGACCTCTTAGTTGGTGTCCAGCAGCACACTTGTGCAATTACCCTAGTTTAAAATNTTAAAAAGATTTTTTCAAAAGTAAGTGATTGTGATGGAAAGAGTAGATTACATCATTCATTTCCATAGCAACAAAACTTGTAAAATAACAAAGCATCTAAACTTCTAAAATAACAATAATGTTAGCAGAAGTTATTTGAAACAGCTTCCTTGTTAGCTGATATAAACCTGCAGTGGAAAGATGAGAGAGATAAATAGAAAGATTTGCTCTTTCTGTTGAGGGTTGATCCACTATTTGTCTTTCTTCTTGATTTTTTCCCCTTAATATTTTGAACTTCTTTCGAACAAAGAAATACCCCTTTGTCTCTTTGATAGCATAAAAGCAATTCTCTCTTTTTTGTCCACTCTTCCTCGGCCTCTCATTCTACTTCCCCCACGCTCTCTGCTTTCCTCTTTCCTTGTTTTCATCTGCTTTTATCATTTTCTCTATGCAAATAAATTTTTAACATAGCCGGCAAAATAATATATGTAACACTGGAATTAAAAACAGGGTATAAATCCCAGGAGAAGAATCACAAAACATTGAAATGCTGAGGAAATCTCACTGACATCCTGTATCAGCAAGGACTCCTTCAGTTTTACTTTTCCTCCCATATATGACCACATTCTTCTTTAATCAAATCTGGATTTAAATGTTGAGGCAGTTTAAAGGAAAATGCTTATCTATTGAAATCAGAGTCTTCTTGAATCTTCTGCTGCATAAAAGCCTCTGTTTACTCACAATAAATAGAAATGTACTCTCTAAGTAATTCCAGTAGATTTCAGTGAGACTACTCTCAATGTAAAAGGGATAGTAGGTTCAAACTTGTTGGGAAATACTGCACTGAAATAACTCCTAGAAATGTTATGAACTTTGCTTTACAGCCAACGACTTTTTTTACAAGAAATGTGGAAAACATTAGCTAAAATTGTGTTGGTCTGTACAATTTTATTCTGTTAAAGACAGGTTTTATGATACATTTAGCCTTTTAAATGACACTAATAGTCTCTGGAGACACATGGTCTTTCCTGCAGTTCAACAATTAAGTCTATTTCAATGTTATTTGGATAAGTTGAAACAATTCAGTTACTGTATGTCTGCTCAGTGGCGTGTACTGTAAGGCAAATGGAAACCACCTAGAGTTAACTAAATAATAAGGCTTTAGCCAGCTTTAGACATCTACCTAACTTTTTGAGGGAAGGTTGAAAACTGAGGGGGTGGAAGGGGTCATTTAGTTGGCAGAGAAAGGAGGGGATTTTTCATCTCTCATTCCACACTTATACACCCCTCCTCCCATCCACCGCCACACACACACTTCAAAAAAAAACCCTAGAAGTTACACAGGTCATAAGTCTGAGTTGATAATGAGCATGATTAATCACAATTGTGTTTCTGTTTTTCCTTTCTCTTTCTGTTTTTGAAATATGTTACTTGCTAAATTATGCTAGCAAGGTTTTCAGATGTGTATACATAAATATACACATCACATGCTCCTTACATATATATATACACACGTATATATATAGGCAGTTTCTAAATTGCTCACACTTTTGTGTAGTAAGTGTATGTTTATATAAATTATCTTATGTTGCTATGGCTAGACTGCTTCCGCTACCAAACTAGCTCTTTTAGACCTAGCTTAAATATCTCTACAGTGAGCTACTATGTAGACATATTTTAATCAGATTTTTACCACATGATAAAAACAAAAGTGAGAGGAAGTAATTAAGAGGGCTCCAGATTTAAAATCTTGGCTTTATTTCAAATCCCAAGCCTTGGACTAATCAGACATAAGAAGGATAAAAGGTACAGAGGGAGCTAAATTAATCACCAGTTAAACTGGCTAATAGCTCTCCATCAACCGGTACTGGGAGTGGGAAGAATAAGCAGAAAAGTACCGGTATAAATCTATCTCCTATAAACCTCAAGTCTCTCCTGATTTTTGGATCATGAGAATTAAACTGAAATTATTGTGTTAGGGCTGATTCAAAGTATTCCAGTTATTTCTTTTGATCCAGTTAAATCTGTGTTCGATCTGTGAAGCTGCCGAAGCAGATCATGAACCTTGGTGTGACTTAGGGTAAGCTATGACCTGGCTTGTACATGAGCTGCATGACGAGTCTCGTCTGACCATGGCATACCATTGGAGATGGTATGAGATGGTACAGAGATGATAGACATCAGAGAATAATAGCAATCTAAAGTGTGTAAACTACACATACCTTGTGGACATACAGGTTTGAAGAACCGGACAAAAGCTTTTTTAAAAAATCATACAAAACAGATGTGTTTTTTAAAATTATATGTGCTGCCAAAAGCTTGACTTTACACACCCACGCACGTAAAACCAAAATGTTGCTGAAGATTATTCCAATATTGCTGAAAATACACAGTCAAAATATTCAATAGCTGTGGGTGCAAGGTGAGACACTCTCTGAAAGTGAATTATACCTAGGAAACCCTGGACCAAAGGTGGAGAGCTTTTTGGGGTGGAAATTTTGATAAAGGACAACTCCAGAAGATTCTTCAATATTAATTTATCGATGGATGGACATAAAACTCACTTTCTTTCAAAATAAAAACACACCAAGGTGGTTGAGTGGCTCTATTTACACTGATGTCCCCACATTAATGTTAGACCTGGGGCCACCGTCCAGATCCACCAACACAAACAACTGCAAATACACCAGACTCCAGGTGAGATGAGCTGCATACATCCAGAAAGCCAGTAGATCCTCTAAGCAACCAAGTAGTAGCATATGGCTAAAAAGTAATGACCTAAAACTAAATTCTGTAGGATTGGAAGCCTACAGTGCCCCTTTCAAAGGCTTTGCTTTTTTGAAGAGATTTGCTGTGGTGATGCCCCTCCTGTGAACAGTTACAGTGAACTTTCCTCGGCAGGCTCCTGACGATGCACAGATCCAGGCAAAGCCATTAACTATACTGAACATTGAACTTTGGGGTAGTCAACACCGAATTTGACCTAGAAATTATTCAAGTATATTATTGCAAACAATCAGCTCCTTTGACCAGAAGATGTCTTTTTACAGGAGTTAAAGGGTGGAATGCTATGAAGGCTGGACTCATCCTTCTGAATTTATTTAAGAATTTTCAAGGGACAACAGGAATATAAAATTAGGTCTGTGGAAGAGCTTTTCTTTGATCTAATATAAACAGACTACTATTCTGCAAGCTGCAAAGGTACATTTTAATTACCACAGTGAAAGCAGATGTAAAATCAATAAGGTGTTTTATTTCTCTCATTGATATGTATAAATACTTACTTTACAGCAAGGTTAAGCTGAGTTTTCTGTCATTAAATGTAAGGATTGATGCAGGCCATTCAAACTGGGTTAGAGCAGCAGAGAACAGAGTAGCCCTCATGTCACACCATCACCTGAAGCATTTACCCAATGCTTCAGAAACTATTTTCTGGGCTATTCAGAAATTTCTATCATCATCCGGTTGGGATTGAAGGCTATAATGGACAAAACTTTATTACAAATAACTGGGTCAGCCGTTCCAGTATTTATGCAACTGTGCTTGCTTGTCTTAATTTATGAAGTAGTTCAATTACTATAGAATTTCCTGGGAATGTCTCATTTGAATAGAATCATTAATTCTATACTCAGAGATGTATAGAAATTGATGGGCAGTTCCTCTTCTTCATTTTAAGCAGAGATTGATCCAATTCAGAGCCTCCCATTGAAACTCTCTCAAACTTTGAGGAAAATTCCAGCTGCATTCATAAGCATCAGAGGGCCAGGGGTTTGCATTTATTTATTTAGGAGCAATAATCAGAGTTTCCTATTGCCCTTGGCTGACTTCAAAGAGGTTGTCTCTCCCCTCAGAATGTCCTAAAGCCCCTAAAGTCCCTGTCAAAACCACTGATTATTATTCCTACAAATCACTTTTTCCTTTGGTTTTAATGGAAATAGAATTTGAAAAACACCCAAGAAGAAAGGCTGTCCCAGCCACAGCAGTGCCTAACTTCGGATGTCACCGGGCTCTGTCTCTACCACAAATACATCTGAGATGTTAGACAGAACAACAAGCCCAAAACTTCAGAAGACTCTAAACATCCAAGTGTGGCTTATCTAAGCACTGAAATCAAATGCAAAGTTTTGCATTTTAAGTTTTCATAGATTTTATATCTCTCTTTTCTTTTTTAGGAGTCATTTCCCTCCCTGACAGAGGTGCTGGGAATATGCCTTCAATGTTGAGAGGTACACAAGTGTGTTAGTAATAGGTGCCATACAAGTAATATAGATTCAAAGCCAATTCCACATTATTCCCGTAATTTTATGTCTTCATTTAGAAGTTGGTTTAAATGAATTTCTCGCTATTTGCGAGGCTTTGCAACTGCACCATTATGCACATAGTGCCCAGATGATAGTCCAATCTGCTCTACAAAAAACTGTATAATATTTCTTCTGCTTTTTAAAACGCACTTTTGTATTTTTAAATTTCATTTTAGCTTGGTTTATGACCTGTTTTCACACATTCCTCATGTATTCCATCGTGAGGGCTCTTGGAGAAATCTGCAGGAAAGAGGTACTTGTGGTGTCTGTACAATGATGTGCAGAGGGACCCAAACTACAAAACATCTGGTTATACTGTACAGACAGGGGAACTATGGAGGCAAGTTTGCCAGTAGCAGAATGTTAGTCTTGAATAAATTAGAAGGGAGAGATCATTCACAGGCTCTTTTCTAGCAAAATTATATAAATATCAGATTAACAAGGGACAAGAGCCCAGTGAGAATAGAGCCCTTATGATTAAAATGCAGAAATATCAGAGGCAACATGTCACAGAAATAAGGAACAGCAAGGATAAGGATGTTATGAATTTTTTTTTCTTTCTTTTTTTACTGCAGTCACAGAAAACAAAGTGCCTTATCCAGGCATGTGCTTTAAGGGGCCAATTTTGCATCTAATGAAGTCAATGGAAAAAGGCATTGAGTTCAATGATGCAATGTAATGTCCTTAATGAAAAAAGTAATCTCATGTTAGGACCCACTTTTGAACCCATTTAATTTGATGGAAATCTTTCCTTTGATTTCAAAAGCATCAGATTAAAATAGCAAGTGTTCAAAAAGAAAGACATCTAGGAGTTCTTTTTACATGGAGTACATCCCATCTATTCAAAGTTTAGATTAAGTCATGGTGCGGCCAGTTCGTGATCCTACAGATATGGTCAGACTACCCATGTGTCTGAAACTATTGTGGGCCCAGACACTGGCAGGACAATTTTACCTGAATATCTTTATGTTTAACTCTTTCTACCAGTAAAATTCTGATATTTATGGACCCTGCCATTTTGACTTATTGTATGCTTATGCTCAAATTCCAAGGAGAAGGCATAATTTTTTCTCTCCCTGTATACTCTACTTCAATAAGGAACAATTCATTTTACTCAGACTTTTTAATATCACTGCAGCCCTGAGACTAGACAGAGAAAATATCAACCCAAATGTTTAAGGAAGGAGACGGTGGTGGTGGTGGGGAGGATATGGAAGGAAGAAGATTATGAAGGGAAACCACTGTGGATGGCCCTTTTTAAGCAAGAGTGACTGCAGGGAATATAACTCTCCTCAGTTCAAATTCAGAAAGCACAATTTGGGGAATAAAGGAATCTGTACTTCTGCTGTCAGGGTAAAGTTTACCTCAGAAAAAAACAACCCAGAAGTTCTGGTGGATTCAAGAGCCAGGCAAAGCTTGTTCTGCTCCTGAACTAGACAAACCCTTAAATCAAAAAAGGTGAATTGATGTTGGCAGGCATGAATTTTCTGTAAAGCAATAGGAAAAACTCAGCACAGGAGATAAAGCCAATAAACTCCATTTGTTTTTGACTACTGATAACATGAGACCCTCTCCCCAGCGTAGGATGGGATAGTCAGAAATTTAGTGCCACCAAGGCTGGGCTTCCACATTGATATGCTAGGGATGCACATTGGTCACAACAGGTCCCCAACACCAATGGGGAAGGTGATGGAATAGGCACTTACTAGGGTGAATATGTAACTTAGAGATGTTTTTCAGTGTTTCCTTCTCCCTGGTTCTAATCATAAACTAATCTCTTCATAATCATCTAACTACTCAGAGGACTCAGATTATTTAATGACACATCTGAAACTTGGAGTGCTGGAGGTCAGGAAATGAGATTTCTTCCGTCACTAGAAAGGAGGAGAACCACAGAGCTTCTGTTGCAGAAGACAGCAGAAAGAGGAACAGGAACACTCCTTCATAGAATCATAGAATCATTATGATTGGAAAGGACCTCTAGGATCAAGTCCAACCTTCATCCCAACATCTCCCTGACCACTAGACCATAGCCTCAAGTGCTACATCTACTTGTTTTTTAAACACCTCCAGGGATGGTGACTCCACCACTTTCCTGGGCAGCCTGTTCCAATGCCTGACCCCCCAAGATGCTGACACTGAAATCAGAACGGAGAACCTGAATTTTAATTGCAAGGCTCTGTATCCTAATTATTAAGGAGCAGAGACATCCCACCGGCATTCAGGTCCTCCAGCAGAATAAGCAGAGCTTCTACAGGTATGATTTAACCTGGTCTACCCCACCTACAACCTGGAGCTACCCTAAGCATGTGTACAGTTAAGTTTTCTATACTTTTCTTCTTAGATGAGAAATCTGGGGGCAGGGACTATCTTCTTCCCTATATTTGTACAACTACACAGCACTAAAGAGACCCATTTAACATTAGGGCAGAGTATTCATCCTTTGGTGGATATGTGTCAGTTATACATCAATGTTAGATCTGTATATAAACACACATATGCTCTTGGACAAAAGCATCCATGCATCAAAACGCCGCATCCATACTTTAATGTATTTAATTAAGAGAGTAACCCATTATCACTAATTATCGTTTATATTTTCATAATACTGTTTTATGGTTATTGCCTATTCCCTTCAGTTCTATCCATCTATAAGCCTTACATGCTATGACACTATTTAAAGAGCTCATTGTCTCACATAAAACCAGAAATCATTATCTAGGCTGATCTCAAAGCTTTGACACTGCCTATTCTGCATTATTTGGACTGCCAACTGACTTAACCTTCTCACACTACTCCTTGCAAATAATCTGATCAGGATTTTCACATACAATTTCACACTTTGTGAAATGTTCCCACGCACTTACACCCACTCCTTGGGAGGTTTTCCCAATGCTTTCATGGTGCCCTGCACGACAGCAAACACTATGGAGAGAGGAGAGCTAGTATTAAGATACAACCAACATTTCAAGCATTATATTAATTCCTGCTAAGAACATGAAGACAACTCATCTCAAAAGAGATAATTCCTACAACCCATACAGTTACGGACTGAATATGAGAAAAAAGAAGTTTTGAAATGGAAGCTAAATGTTGAAGAACATTGTTTTAAGATCTTCTGAATGCTCTGAGAACTTTATTCAAAAAACTGTCACTGGGTCTTACTAAATGAAGCAAACAGACTTCACCTCTGGTGGTGTGATCATGCTATGACTGGCACAGCTGTCTCCTCCAGAGGAGCAGCAAGACCAGTTCCAAAGGCAGCAGGAGGGCACCCCTTGGTTGGCAATTTGGGTGCATGGTTCCCCATCACAGAGCAATAACAGAGTACACCACCGCCAGCTGTAAGAGAATCACTAGTGTGCAAGGGCATGATGGGAGAGCCATGTTAGCCCAGCATTTATGAATTGTCTTTACAGCATACTTTATTTTATTTAATTGTAAATATTTTTATTGATTGGAAAGTCTGAGGCTAAGAGCAGGCTGTCTTTTAGTTTATAATAGCACCTGCAATAGAAGAAATATCACTAAATAACCACAATATTTTCTATAAAGAGGACAGAGCTTTTAGGCTAACACCTTGTAAACTATCTTTACCAACATTTTGAGGAAAGATTTTTCCCTCCGTAATTCTAATTCTTTCTCCCTTCCAATCGCGTTTCTTCACATCTGGCTCAGTATCCATGAAGTAAGGGAAGCAGTATGTTTTTACAGTGTAAAAAAAGAAAGGAGAGAGACTAGTTTTGACCTCATTTTTCACAGGCTCATGCGTTTTAAAGCCACTACGTTTTGTGGAGACCCTCCTGATTTGCAGTGGTTTGCACAACACTTGCCTCCCGTCCTCCCAGCCTTGGGCAGCCACTGTGGAATGTGCAGGGAGAAGGGTCTCCTTCAAGCACAGGTGTGACTGGCTCTTGGTGTTTGCACACAACATGTGGGGAATCCCACTCCACACGTAGCCCTGACACAAAACACAGCCCTTGGTTGATTTTCCTGAGCACTGCTGGGAGTGTGGTGCTGGTTGTGAAGGCTACAACCATGGCTTGGTGTCAGAGCAGCAAGATGCAGGTTCCTTGGGCATGCCACAAGAAGCAAAGCTGAATCCACGGAGATCTGCCAGGTCTTGTAGATTTTTGACATATGACACACAGCTTTAACTGGGGTGGTCACTCTGCAAAATATATTGTTTTTCCCAATCCATACCTCTGCCTGGCTGCATCTAACATCAGGCACAGAGGAAACAGGGCAGGATCTCAGCTGTCAGTTCAACAGTGCAGAAACACCACAGGAAAAAAAAAAAAAAGTAGGACTATAAACTTTTTTTGATTTAGTAGGATTTGAAGCCCCCGTCTCCTGACTAAAAATTGTCATCAGGAGCAACTGGAAGGTTTTTTTTAGGACTCCAACCAACCCATGCAGACTTGAGCGACAACGGCAAAAATAATTTAGAAATATTAAAATAGATCAAATACACCTCAGTGCTCAGAAATAATAATGGCAAATTTTGAGCCACAAATAAAGCAATGCATGTTAGCATATGTATGAAAATAGGCAGGAAAAAATCCACATGTAATTCAAGCCATTCTGCTCTACAGCTGTAATGAGCACAGAGGTAAAACTGACTCGTTCCACTGCAGCTCAGTCTAACACATGCTTAGCCTGACCCTCTCATCTTCTCACTGGTAAAATAAATACCATAGAAAAAAATTTCAAGGGAATAAAAAGGAAAAAAAAAAAAAAGAATAGACAAAGACACTGAGAAAGAAAAGAAGAACTATTGAAAGCCTGTGCAGACAAGTATGAATCAATTATTCTAAAAAGCAGATGTAAAATGAAGCTGCTTAAACATATAAGGCACTTCTACATTGTATTCAAATAATGCTGAAATTATAGAGCTGTCATTCGCAGACCTGTCGAGGGTGCCTTTCTTACCACATTATGATTTAGCATTTCTGTTGGAAGGTTGTAGCAATTTTGACATTAGAGTCATTGGACAGAAAAGCCATAAAATGTACACAAAGAACCACCTCTCTTTTTTGTGGTCTTAAAAAGAGCTCTGAGAACTAATTTTGTCCGTAAAAAAAATAATTTTAAAAAATAAAAAAAGAATGACCTGAAAGTATTTGTAAAAGTACAGAAATGTGAGTCTCCAGAGAGAGAGCACACACATCTGTAGAACAAATGTAACTGTGAAGATTTAAATAATTTGATGGCACATAACCTAATCTGACATGGCAGCAGGTTATTTTACAAATTGTGAAGGGCTCTGCCCACCAGTGTCATAATAAGAGCCACTCTGAGAGGCAACTCAAAGATAGGGATTTTTCTGGATGCAAACACCCAGGTGATAGACATGGAGATAGAGAGAAGTAACTCCTGAGGACTTGCTTTCTAGGCTGCTCAGCCCTGGGTAAGGCAGCATGTGCAGCATTTATACCCGCGATCCCCATGAAGCTGATGGGCAGCTCAAACTTAACACTAGCAGTATGGGGGTGCACTCGGCATGGTTTCATAATTATTTAACAGACAGCACTGGGCATCAGTCAGCAGAGTCCTGTCCCGCACGCAGGTGGATGGGGAAGTGCTGCAGATGTCCCCAGGGAGGGTGCAGCACCATCCCCTCTGCCCTCTGCTCGTAGGGCTTCTGCTTGGTCATGGAGTGCAGCTCTGGGAGCTGGCTTATGGATAAAGGTGTCTCTGTCAGGGACCCTGAATTACTCAGAGGTAATTGCTGATCCTCGCAGGTCCAATTAGCAGTTACACGCTCCCTGCAACAGCCCATGGCACCAATCCTTTTTCACACACATGTATATTGAACGCACATTCAGCATCATGTCTACAAGCTTTGCTATTGCTTTTCAGTGGATCAAAGGTATATTGAGAAGAGTGAATGCTGAACCAGCCCTGGACATGAACAGATATATGTATACATGCATACCACTGAAGGATAGGAGCTACAAAATGCTGATGAACTGGAAGCAAACGCAATATATTTAAGGGGTATTTTCAATCACTTTCTCTGATTGTCATAATTTGATGAGATAATCCTAACCATTTAGCTCTAATAAACTCACAGATCATGAACAATGGCTGCACTAAATCTATTGTCACGAGCAGTAACACGAGGAGCAAAGGCTCACCAGCCCTTCTCACAGCATCTGATTTTATTCACTCAGTCTCTCATTCCACATCAGCTGCCATCTGGACAAAATTCAGAAACCATGACACCTGCTTGAAGAATAAGATGCTGATCAGATGGAATGGGCTGGGACTTTATCTTCAGAGCAGAAATGTGAATTGTTGGTAACACAATCGCTTAAAAGGTTTGTAAATTATGTGCCTTCAGCTCAGCATATGGCTCATGTGAAATATGGACTTGTGAACTTTTCACAAAACTTGAGCTCGGATGATATAGTAGAGGCTGTTTTATAAACACGTGTGATAAATAAGTACAACTTTACATGTATACACACAAGAGAAAGTGTCAATTGCTTTCAGCACCCTTTTAAATAATGATACTATTTTACGTTTGCTCAGCAGCATACAAATATTATTTCACCCAAAATACCCACGCAGGCCTCACAGTACTGCTGGAAAAGCCAGAGAAGGAAACCTAGGTTCTTCTGACTGTATTACTCTGGTGTGGAAACCAGCCCCTCCTGCCATGCTGCCCAGGCGAAGGGTATGGACATAGGTCCTCCTTCAGCTGGGTCCAGCATGGTCCCTCAGCCCCTTTCCCTGTAGCAGAGCTGTATGTTCTGTAAGGATGGGTACGATCAGCACTAAACTCTTCTCTCCCGGCAGCTGGGACTCTGTCTGGATTGAGCAGCAAATCCCACCTGAGCAACCCTGCCCTCTGTAGACCAGGGACTGGAGATACTCACTAATGGATTCGTAGAAGTGCAAATGTCAGTTTGCGTGAACAAATATGGACACTGCAAGAGTTTCAAGCCTGCTTTTTTCAGCCCTTTGGGGTATGTATCTGTGTAGGTTTATCACATGTCATGAGGGGATTTCTGGGTACTGATGCCCAAGAACTGAATCTGAAGAAACATGGACTATTATTATCATCACTGACTACAGCTAATGCTGCTGAGACATTAATGAATTTCTTTTCTTTTCTTTCTCAATTTTGAAAAAAAAAACCCCAACAAGTCTGTTCAGGACTTTTGGGGGGATGATTTAAAAATTAGACCCCTACTCAAATGCTAAGTTATGGTGCTTTATAGCAGCCAGCTTCACAGTGCTAAATGGTCTTCTCTAGCCTCATCCTTCTGCCTGACTACAAGAAATAGTGACAAATTACAGTTGGGGGGGGGAGTCTGAAGAAAGAAATATTCCATTTTTAATTGCCTTTTCATTTTCTTTTTATAGCCATGCTTAAACTGTGAGTTATCAGAAGCTGTTCAAAGTCTTTTTCTTTTACCATTTTAAAATATATTCCTCCTAAAGCCAGATGAAAAATATGGTTAATGGGGTTTTGTGACTCCCACAAAGTCCCCTACAAATTAAGGGACTTTGAAAAAATGTCAGCTGCCCAGTTCCCAAGAAAGAAAAATTAAACAATAAAGGCTTATCGACTTGTTCCTGAGAAGATAAAGCACTTATGAATGAGACCCTCTCATACTCTCTGGTTTGTGATCAGAGTCTCCAATTTCCAAGAGTCACAGAAAATATTCTGATTAGCAAAAAAAATATCTCTGATTAAATGACTTTTAAGATTTTATGACTGAATCCCATCCTCCCTTCAAACTGTTTTCATACAATGTGCTGTCTCGTTCAGTTGTGCTGCTATCACTACCAATTATAACCAGTGCCATAAAAACATCACATTCATGCAGATCAGCTGATTGTGCCAAGTTCAAGAAAGGACAGCGGGATAGAGATGACAGCAGCTTCTGCTGGCTCTGCTCCAAAGTCCCTTCAGGCTTGTTGTTGTTTTTCTCTCCTGCAGACCCCCAGGATTTCACTTTCTCAGAAATATTCATGCCATCCCTTTCCCTAAGAGGGCCTGACTCCCAGTCTACTGACACCATTGAGGGTATTTCTATTGACTTCAACAGATCATCTACAGAGCTCTTCATCTTTCACATCTTCCTCTTTTACACTATTTCTGATCTCTCTGCCATATGTCAGCCTGAGCAAAAGCCTTAAACAGCAAAGTCCAAACCTCCATCACATATTCACCACATACTCATCACATACAGTTAAACTGTAGGATTATGGCTGACTTCCTTGCTGTGCATATGGCTTCTCCATGGTCTGAAAGACCTTAGAGAAAAGGGGGAAAAAGTCACCTATGGAAGACTTCCAATTTAAAATTTTCTGACTTGTGGAGCCCTGTCCTATGCCATCTAGAGAAAGGGAGATAACACAGAAGGAAAAGAAGGACTTATACTGCCTCTTTCTTGTCCAAGCACACTAGACAAGACATCTTTATAGAATCTTGTTAGATTAGTATTGAAAGCTCAGGTGGATTTCCTGACTTCATTTCTTTGGAAATTGAAAACTGGTTCACCTGGAAAATAATTATAACTGTAACTAGCTAGCTATATTAATCAGAATTGAAAATTGGTTTAAAATGTTGTACTTTAACTAATGATATTAGCAAGAGAAAGCTGAAGAAACCGTCTCTTCTTACACTGCACAAGGGAAAATGAGATTTTAAGAGTATCTTCCCTGTTCCCTTTCACTCTGTCACTTCATTTTCCTGACGTTAGAAAGGTGAGGGCAATTTCATCAACAACAGGACAGTGGTCGCTGGAGAAAGCAGGAGCATTCACTTCTTCATATGAGCAGCAGCAAAACCTGGCCTAAAATATCACTGCAGAATTTTAAAAAATTCCTACATCATCTTTAAAGACAAATAAAACATTTTTATCTTACTCATTTTAATCTTTAAAAAAACCACAAATAAATCTAACTCAGTATTGAAGCATCCTTCAGGCTCCTAACCTGCCTAGTGTTGTATATTTTTAGCATTCAGCTGATTTAGCTAACTAAGCAGGGACAGCACTAATTGCTGCAGGAGGCTGACTTGGAAGAAAATAGTCACATTCTTGCTTTAAGGTGGTGGTGCAGTCTGGCATGACTCTGCAGAGTGACACAGCGAACTCAAAATAGCAACTGAACCAAGTGAGTCTTCCTAATGCCAGACAGGGATCATAGAGAATGATGGAGTGTCTCTGAACTAAAGACAAGATGCAAAAACTATGCAGAGTCTGGAAAGGCAGCTCACAACGAAGGAATATTTGCTTTGATTTAATTGATGATAAGAGAAAACCCAGGAGAAGGGTAAGTTTGGATGACATTCAAGTGTGTGTCCTGTGTTAGGAGGAGGGTAGAGATACCATCTGCTTACATTACCCTTCATTGCTAGAACCACGATGGATAAGTACACCTATGAAAAGAGCCTTTGCTGCACAAGAAGATGCCATGGCCAACAAAGTCAAAAGATTTGCTGTTTCATCAACTGCTGGCTTCACTAAGGTGTCTCCTCTGGAGCAGCTGGTGGAAGGCAGAACTAACATTGGTGGGGAGCAGCAGGAGGAAGCTGCCTGCTCCCTTAGGAGGGAATTTTCCCCATACTCATTCTCTTCCACATAAGAGAGAAATACCAAAGCAATGTAGTTATGTTTCCCTTGCCTCAGGACAAGTGACTCTGGACCTTTGGTCTGTCATTTACAAGTTGAAAGCAATGCATAGAAATTTGAAAAATGAAGGTGTGTTTTTGTTGAAGGTGGTATAAACAGGCAAGGAAGCAGAGAAGATATTTTTTTCTGCTCCAGGAAGAGAAAACCCTTTGTCTCTTCAAACAAAACCAGCCAGTCTTTCCTCATCTCACAAGCCACCTGACCACTGCATCTCTTTCTCACCAGTATGAGATGTGGGAGGCATGCAATCCTTTTCCTGGTCAAGTGGTAAAGAGGAGGCATTGTATATAAAATGCACAGACAAGCAGAATAGGTTTACATAATGTTAATATAGACAAATGACATGTACAACATATCTAGCTGCAATTTAATTAGATTAATTAGATCAATATAATTAGCAGTGCTATATTACACTATCAGGACTTAGCCTTGCAAAGAACACTGCTAAGAATGGTTTACAGTCTTAAAGTGTTGTACCAGCGCATGCAGTATCCACGCTATCACGCATCAATATCACCACTAACACACTATTAATACTGGGAGTTTATAGGACACTCAGGAGACACATAAAACACTACCCTTGCAGAGGAAAATTTTGATAATGGAGCCTGTGAAATTATTTCAACTGTTGAAAAGAGCTCGCTAGAACTTAATTCCAAACTACAACATGGTCGTGATTATGTAGCAAGTTAATTTAACCCATTGAGGCAGGAGCAGACATAATGGACAAAACAGATAGAGGTAGCATGGCTTACCAATGAGCATTTTGCTGAGAGTTCTCTGTAAGTTTTGTACACATAATAAATCACAAGTGGCTGCTTAACTATTGCATCATCTACTTGGATGCAGACTAGATGTCACACTTGGTGAAATCTCATATAGTTGTTATTGGTTTTAATACTGATTTTGCATTAAACAGGGCTGTGGGATTGTGCTTGGACTTCTAAACCTCCATGGTGGTAAAAAATGTTAATTTACATCTGCTAGCGTGCTCAGTATACTTGGGCTCATAACTTGTCAAAGAAAGTATGTATGTGTAACATCTTGAATCAACTACTATGACTCTGTATGCTGGAAATCGTAGCCCTTGCATGGGGAACAGAAAAAAGACAGCAATTCCAGCTCATTCAAAATAACAACCACCACTAAAATTTAGCAACACAAAGTGATAAATTCACCAGAGTTCATGTTTATGGGTTTCTCCCACTAACCAGAGAAGCTAATCATAACTAGTCCAACTGCACTTCTAATCTGATGTTTTCACCAAATTCTACTAAGAAAAAAACCTGGTACATAAAATACTTAGACTAGTAAAGAGTTTTTTCTGTTTGCACTAGAGATATTAAAGAATACATCTGTTCATGGAAGGGATGTAGTAACAGCCCTGGAGTCTGATATCTACGAGCAAGACACACAGGTACAAAATGTGTATTTCTATTCTGCAGCCTTTACTGGTGAGAGATGGCTCAAACTATATTTCCATTTGACCATAGAGTACTGAGGAAATAAAATCAACCCATTTAATAAAGAAGATCAGATAGTCAGTTGCTACCACCCTCATCTCCCTAGGAGACTGAAGAATATCAGGACAAAATGGCCCTATTTCAGTCTATGTATCTTGATTGGCCACAAGAATTAGGTCCCAGCCATTCTCAAGCTCATTAAAAGAGCAAGTGCAAAGTTTAGACATGGCTCAGATTTTCCTAAGAACAGATATCATTAAAATGTATATATATCGCTATAACTGTCAAAGGCAGGCATCCCATTTTCCATAGTTCTTGGGGTTCTGCTGTTCATTATTATCTATACATTATGGTTTACACTAATGGTACTCCAAGTCATCTGTCCCTGATCATATTTTTCATTAAAAAAAAAAGTTAAATGCAATGCAAATATCCCCTCTGCCTGTCTGTTTCGAATATACATTAACACTTAACTAAAAGCCCTGCATCATTCTGTCTTTGTCTTTCTTCAGTATTGTGTCAGATATGCACTACCTGATTTTTACTTTGTTTGATTTTACATCATTATTACCTACAATCTAGTATTGAATAGATTTACACTACCAGATAAACAGAATAAAGCTCAGAGCACAGGAAGTTCCACCTCAACATCCGGAAAAACTTCTTTACTGTGAGGGTGAGGGACCCCTGGCTCAGGCTGCCCAGAGAGGTTGTGGAGTCTCCTTCTCTGGAGAGATTCCAAACCTGCCTGGACACGTCCCTGGGCACCCTGCTCTGGGTGACCCTGCTGGGGCAGGGGGGTTGGACGAGGTGATCTCCAGAGGTCTCTTCCAACCCCTACAATTCTGTGCTTCTGTGACTGAAATAAAGAGCGTCTTGTGTGTGGAAATAATCACCTACGTTAAGGAAACTGTGAAAGCTGAAAATGAACATCATAGTTTTCCAGATTTTCTAATGTTATGTTGATTCTAACTTCTCTGATAGAAAACTTTGCTTGGTCACTTTCTGTGTGATATATTCAGAAGAAACTGGTACTATTTTCATGTGTGAGTGCAATTAGTAAAAAGCAGATAAGTAGTCCAGCTGATATTAAATTAAAAACTTGGGAGCAGAAGCCATTTGTGTCAGTTTTCCATTTTATCACTCTCCTTTTCAAATAGCTAATTTAGGGTACTCCGTCACACACTAGTGTTTTATGGTATGTATATTTTATGACAGCCAAATGACAAATTTGTCTGAAATGAAGCTATTCTTTGAAGAGTTAATTATAACCTGTGTAACATATTAAAGAAAATCAATATATATCTGGAATGAGTCACTGTTGAATCTTACTCCAAACAGAGCAAACCTACTCTAAAAATGAAAGCTCCGTTTTTAACTCAGTTTTTGCTAAAATAATCTGAGAGTTAATTAGTAGAAAAGGAATACTTTGTCAACATAACTGTGGAACAATCCTGTTCTAATGTAACATTATGTAATCTGCTTGTATGATGTTCAGCTGAAAATTTCAGGTTTAACGTTGTTTGACAGCAAAACAATGGGCCAGACTGCTCTAATTGCTGAACACCTTGACATCTGTGATATTTGGACTTTGAAAAGCATCACCAAATTTTGGGTATCTGTTCCAGTCTTTCAAGCTCTTTCAAATAATTAGACAGAGATCTAAGAATTTACTCTGAGAATTGCTCAAGGAGTAAATAAAGGAATTTGCATTACATTTTTCCAGTCATCTCCAGAACTAGGGTTTTTGTCTCAGGTAGCTACCAGTAATTTCAGCATACAGGATTTGTCATTATAATTTCTTACTATGTATAATATGTACTACAGCAATAGTATCTTGGTTCTGCAGCTACAGCCATCCAAAGTATAATTAAATAAAATTTTAGTATAAAATAACTCTAAATGTTTTGAAGTTGACCCACCTTTTTCTCACAGTGATGACAAAGCTTAAGAAACAAATCTTAAATATTTCATTTGTATGAAGTGCAGGAAAAGATTAAAATAATAAAGAAAAAAATATAGCACTAAGAAAGAATCCGAAATAGAGAAATAAGAAAACAAGGTTTATCATATTCATTGGTTTTATAGTTCAAAAACAAGTTTGAAGAAAAATAAGGACGTGCATAAAGCAATTCATTCTCTACTCAGGGAAGTAAGTTTTTTGGTTCTATGTGGATGCTAACTTCACATACAATTATCTCTAGGTATCTAGCAGAAGCCTGTCTCATCTGATCATACCTCGGCCAGGTAGGCTCTGCACTGCGTGCTCAATTTAAGCAAGCAGGTTTTATTGCTGTAGGTGCAAAGAAGCCAGAGGTAATGCAACCAATCCATTGTTTGTAGGATTATAGGCAGATTATGACCAGGATTACAGGAACTAATCTGTATGTCATCTGCATACAATGAATCCAAATTTATGGAGTTTCCAGTTTTCCTTCCTTGAAGCGATTCTTAGTTGCTGAAAAATAAGGCTAAAGGTTCAATTACAATTGCAAAAAGAAAAGAGGATAATGGCCAGCCTTGTCTAGCTCCCTGGTGTCATTTTAAAAAGGGCGAGTTTAAATTGCTTGTATGTACAGACCCGGTCAGGATATTACACAATATTTTTAATCCAATTTTTATGAAGGTCTTTCTAAAGTGAAGAGTGTAAGGGTTTGAGGTTGGGTTGGGTTTTTTTTGCTTTGGGTTTGTTTTTTTTTTAAGAGCAGTCAAAAAGTATTTCCTTTTTAATGAGTTTGAGGAGTTTCCCAATCAGTTAAATGAACAAAGCTATATCAGCAAACTGTGGTGGTAAATAAACACAAATCTCCGAATCATCCTCAGTGAAGCACGGTGGAAATAACTCAGACTGATCTATGTGGAAATCATTTTTTGTGAGCAGAAGAAGTGTCTCAGCAAGCGTCTGCTCCCCTTTAAACTTTCACTTAAGGCTTACTAGAGCTTTGAGTGGCTGCATGTGTGCTTTGCACACAGGCGTGCATTTCAGCACTGGTAAATAAATGTAGTCTGATGTTTAAGACTAATATCCAATGCTGCAGATAGATAGGGAAACCAGTTCATTGGGGTTGTCAGGTTGTGTAATAACAGACTTTTCGAGTCAAATGTTCAGTTAAACACTTCCAATAACAGTTTGGTTCTGTACGTATGAATTCTCACTGAATGTTTACTGGCAGCTCATCTAAGCACGTTACTTTCCCCTCTGTTAGACTTTAACAGCATCTATTATTTCTTATTAAGTCTAAGGTTACACTTTGATCTGGTGAAAGTTTCAATAAAGTGCTTTTGTTTACAAACTTTATCTCCTGTTTAAAGCAACTTGGAAGATTAGAGTGTCTGACACTGCTCTTTGAAAGTGTTATTTATGATTTCTAGATCATATGTCAAAGTTTGAGCCTTTAGTTTTAATAATTGACACAGTTTGGGATACTTCATCTTATTCTTTACACAGAACATGTGCCAACAGTTTCTCATTTGTATTCTCACTGGTTTACTTTATATGAAAGCTTTTCTGCAGCCATGGCGTGTTGCCGTTTGTTCACTTTTTGTCAGCTAATTCAGTTGAGGTTTTTTTATGACACATATTAGTATTCATTGATTTTTGTCATTTTAAAACTATTATTCAAAATTACTATTGTTGCTTCTCTCCTTTTTTGAGGTCTGCACCATTGTTAATTGTGGTTTTTAATGATTCCCGTCTTGGATTTTATAGCATATTATTACCATCACAGAATCAAGTTTCAAATTAATATTTTGGTCTGAAGAAAAGCACTTCTTTTCTTTTTTCACGAAGTGTTTGATTTGTTCATGCAGTTTCTGGCTTGTGACGCTTGTAAGATGATTTTTTTTCTGCTACTTTTACAGTGGGAAAACTACCACAAATATCTTACTTTAGTCTTAAAATCTGTGAAACAGGGATGAGACAGAAGATTTGCTTGGCCCTCAGTGGTGATGATTTTCTACAGAGAAAAACCCACGTTTGTCTCCAAGATACATACTCTTAAGGTCTGTTATCTGCAGCATCCTCACCACAGTGGGCACAGGACTATCTTTCAAATGCTGCAAATTCCAGGCCAGTTTGGAAAGATGAAGTGTCAAAATAGAAGTCAAAAATGTATGTGTAAGACTTGTGTGACATTTTCACTTTGGTCTCCTGTTTCTACATGATAGATCGTAGCATATTGATCCACTTCCCATATGTTGTTCATAGTGGGACCCAAACAAAATGAAGTGCTGTATGCTGGAGACAGCTAACAGGCAGATCACTGAAATTAGTGATCACTCAAGGCAAATGAGCACATACATCTTGCTAGCCCAAAAAGAAGACCCACCTCAACATTGCCACCTGTGTACCTATTGCTGATGGCACTCTCAGCTGAAGATTGGTTCTGTGCATCATGCTGACAATCAAAGGGGAAAAGCACTCACAAAAGTTGAGTTCTCTGAAAAGTGCCTTTCCCTGTCAACCTCACCTTGTCTTATCCACAAAAAGCTTCATTCCACTTCTTTTCAGCCATGCATTTATTTCTCATGGACACAGGGACATCTGGGCAATAATACTGACTGCCTCTGCAAAAGGAGACAAGCAGCTGTGCATGAGTGTTCTCAATGATAGGTCCCACAAAGATGTTGAAAAAGATAGAGGATTGAAAACTACATATCCCACAAGGGAGGGTCTTCTGTTTTCTGTCCAAAGGTAACACTCAGAGCCAGCTCAGAGCTGCACATCCAGCCCTGCCAGGTCCCGTAAGTGAATCAGCTGCACTCAAGAGACTGGTGGTGTCAAAGGCTATTGATGGATCAGGCAACAGTAACGTGCATGTCTTCCCTTGCTCAGTGGTCATAAGAAGTTCACCCACCAGGACCACCAGAGCTGTCTCCATGTTGTACTCCAGACTGATACCTGATTATGAAGAGCACTGGATTTTGGCAGCTGGAGTTCTAGACAGTCCTTTCCCAGTATTTTTGCTTAGACATAAGAGTTTAGATATCTTAAGTATTCATGTTTCACAAACTTGTTGAGGTGAAGATAGATGACAGAGAGAGGTCTAAGAAGCTTTAAGCATCCTAGCTTTCAATCATTTCTCAGCTTAGCTTTAATATAAAAATCTATTATTTCAAACTTTAAATCTTCTGTTAGAATTTTAACTATAAAATTGAAGGCTTCTTTCTCCCAAGAGATTTAATTTCTTTATGGATTCTTGGATTAAAATACAATCCTCCTGTTGGACTTCTCCTTATTTTTATGATCCTTCCTTAAGCACAAGGTTCTTGGTGCTGTACAAGAAACAGAGAGAAAAAAGAAAAAACTGCACTTGTCTGGTGGTCTCACATAAAGAATATTTTCCAGGAATA
>VYZX01010290.1:0-17372 GCA_013401335.1 Brachypteracias leptosomus
GCCTCCCGATTTTCATCAATATGCAGACTTGCAGGGACCTCTGCAGGTCTCCACTCCAGCCTCCTGCCTAGAGCAGGCTCAGCTGTGGAGTCAGACCAGGCTGGTCAATGCTTTATCCTGTGGAGGCTGGAAATCCTCCAAGTATGGGACAGCATCACCTCCCTGGGCCAATCTCCACTGCCCAGCCATACTTGTGGGGCATTAACTTTCCTCTGTCTCCAGCCTCTCTGGCCCTGTTCATTCACTGTCCCCCAGGGTCCAGGATTTTCTACTAAGAGCTGCCCCTACACCCATGGCACTGATGCTGAGACTTTGCCTCCTGAGGACGTGGCTGCACAGTGCTCTGGCCCAAATATCATAGACACCCTGTCAGCCCCTTCCTCCCACTGGTCCCAATCTGTTTGCACAGTAGCTCTGTTGTCATGAGCATGGACTGCTGCCCCCCAGTTGGGATCACCTTTAAACATGACAGGCATGCACCTTGTCACCTCCCCAGGTCATTGCTTAGAGCTCACTTCTTCCCAGCCACTAGACAATGTACAGCCATCAAACACCCCTTTCAGAGCAAAATTATCCCAAATATTGGATTTTTCTTATCCATTTGGTTGTGTACCCCTCCAGAATGTAACATCCTATCTTAGAAGTAAACTGTGGGAGGCAGTGACAAAGTCCATGCTAATGTTGAGATAAAGGACAGACATAGTTTACCTACCCAAAAATACAGCTATGTTATCACAGAAGACAACCATCTGGGACTGACGCGGTTCACTCATGGTCAGTCCATGCCATGGCTATTCCCTGCCACCTTCTTCACCCCCTTGACACCACAGTTGTGCTCCAAAAGGACTTTTCCGTGAATTTCCCATGCACTGAAGTCTGACGAGTATGACGTTCCTCAGACCCTTCCTTTTTGTCTTTTTTGGAGGTGAGTACAACATTTGTCTTTCTACAGTATTCAGGGACCTTCTCTGATCACCATAAACTTTCAAAGGTGCTAGAGAGCACTCTTACAAGGACACCATCCAACTCCTTCAGCACACTTGGGTGCAACCCGTTAGGTGTGTGCAATTTTGACTGACTGCTCCAAACAAACCATTTTATGTGTAGAGATGATCAGTGTGATGATGCCTGTCAGTAGTGCATGATAAATTTAGGCTAACTACCTCAGCAGTGCAGCTATCTGCTGTTGATTCCAGAGCTATGTCTGTCACAGATAATTTGCATATTGTTGTTCTGTGCCACATGGATGGTGTGAATGCGCTTTCCTAGCTTCTTCTTCATTATACAAGCTGTTAACAGCCTGTGGAAGAAGTTCTGTATTAGTTGGACGAGGGGATCGAGGACAGTCTCAGTAACTTTGCAGACAACATCAAGTTACGCTTGTGTGTTGATCTGCTTGAAGATAGGGAGGCTCTACAGAGGCACCTGGACAGGCTGGGTTGGTGGACCAAGGCCAATGGTACAAGATTCAACAAGGCCAAGTGCCAGGTCCAGCACTTGGGTCACAACAACCACCTGCAATGCTACAGGCCTGGGGAAGAGTGGTTGGAAAGCTTCCCAGAGGAAAAGGACTTGTGGTTGTTGGTCTACAGCCATTCGAATGTAAGCCAGCAGTGTGCCAGGAGGCCAATAGCATCCTTGCTTTTATAAGCACTAGTGTGTCCAGCTGGACTAGGGAAGCAATTGTCCCACTGTACTCGGCACTGGTGAGACTGCACCTCAAATACCGAGTTCAGTTTTGGGCCCAGTACAAGAAGGACATTGAGGTGTTAGAGCGGGTCCAGGAAAGGGCAATCAAGTTGGTGAGGGTTCTGGAAAACATGTCTTATGAGGAGTGGCTGAGGGAGCTGGGGTTGTTTAGCTGGAAGAAAAGAAGTCTCGTAGGAGACCATCTCGCTCTCTATAACTTCTTNATATATTTTTCAATCAGAATTTCTTTCAACCTTTGTTCTATTCCAATGTTTATATAAAATAAAAAATAGGGTTAAGATGCATATATATCCCCTTTAGTGTCTGGGAACTGGTCAACTTATTAAGCTAAATTGGTTTTGTACTGTATTTGTATTTACTTTCTTGGGATTTTATTCCACACATTATGAAAAAAATCCATCCTAAACTAAAATAGGAAATGCATATAATTTCACAGCTAATAGTTATGGTTTAATTTGCTAATTAAAGCACATCCAATGAAGAAAAACGCTGTATCATGTGTCCAGTTAAAATAATTCAAATATTACCATTTATTATTCTGATCAAATAGCCCACAAATGAGTGATAAACAAATAATTTTCTCTGATATTATTTGATTAATAGTTTTGAACTGCTGATATATTCAGAGATAACTGCAACAAGAAAATGGAGACCAAACTGACCATAGAAATTATCCCTCAGAATTTATTTATTCATCTCAAATTAATAACAATAAAAGCTGCTTCATGAATATTTAATCTCAACAAAACCTGTACCAGTTCAATTATAGTTGTTTAGAAAGGTTTATCTCAAGAAACCATGTGATTTAGTAGTTCTGATTTTTTCTTAGAAATCATTAATATTTTAGAACAAATTAGACTATTCTTGTCATCTAGTCTTGACAATGAATTGGGGTTATGCAGTAATTTTTTTAACACTAGTGGTATTACAAGCAGATATGAAAAATAAGAGTTTAAATGTTTTTATTCCTAATATGAATGGGAGCAGAGCACAAGTTTTATAAAGGAACACTAGTCTGAAAATATCTTTATAAGTGTGTTTCAGATGATGGCAAACTGTAATCAAACCTTACATATCATTACAGCTCATAAGTTGCTGAGCTAAGGAATTGCTATGTACAATCTCGGGCATTCTCAAGGAAGATAAACAGCTTGATGTTGGTCTTTGCTGCTTCTGACACATTTCTTACATTTTGCAGTGCTTCTCGTATTGCTGATTAAACATAAGTCAGTTTCTTCCATGAAATCTAATGTTTCTATGCCCTTTCCTGTTCCAGAGTTCAAAAAAATGCTTGTAAAGCAACCATCTGGTCTGTTGTTTATAGATTAACTTATTGCACATTGTAACAAGGCTTAATTTAACATAATAACTTGACAGACTAAATGATATTAATTTGATTTTGACTGTGCTTTTCAGCAATGATATGAAATATTGGGCAGAATAAGGATGCTTGTAAACAAGATCAGGAAAAAAGTTGGTAAACTTTACAGAGGACTAATTGACAGTTTGTCTTTCGCATACAGAGCAGTTAATTTCTCTTTCTTTTCTTGGACCAAAGAGGAAGGACTGCAGGCTTATTGCACTATGTATTTGCTACGAGTATTACTGCTCTGTAGACAAGAAGACATTAAAACACTAAGTTCTTGAAGCTCACGGTGCTGAATAGATTACTTTGCTACTTTCATATTGAAATGAAATAAGTATAAAAGCACAAGTTATTTTTTGCAGCCACCAAAACCTTGACATTGATAAAAAAGGTATCGTGCATGTTCTGGGTGATGAATGGATTGAGAGCACTCCTGCAGAAATGGTGTTGGGGGTGTCGGTGGCTTAAAAATTGGATGTGACCCAACAATGTGTGAGTGCAGCCCAGAAAGCCAACCATATCCTGAGCTGCACCAAAGGAAGAATGGCCAGCAGGTCGAGGAAGGTGATTCTACTCCTGTACTCCATTCTGATCAGACCCCACCTGGAGTACTGTATCCAGCTTTGGAGTGCTCAGCACAAGAAAGACAAGGACCTGATGCAGCAGGTCCAGAGGAGGGCCATGAAATTTTTCTGAGAGCTGGAAAACTTCTGTGAAGAAAGGCCAAGACAGTTTGTGTTGTTCACTCTTGGAAAAGAGAAGGCTCAAGGGACGCTTTATTACAGCTTTTCAATATATTAATGGAGCTTGTAACGCAAACAAAGATAAACTTTTTACCAAGGCCTGTAGTGACAGGAAAAGAGTAAATGGTTTTAAACTGAAAGAATAGGTTTAGCTTCAACACAAAGAAGAAGTTTTTTATGATGAGGATTGCAAGACATTGGAAGAGGTTTCCCAGAAGTTGTGGATGCCCCTTAATTAGAAATATTCAAGGCCAAGGTGGAGAGGTCTTTGAGCAACTTGATCTAGTAAAAGATGTTCCTGTCTATGGCAGGGAGTTTGAACTAGATGATATTTAAATGTGTCTTCCAATCCAAACCATTCTATAATTCTGTGATTCTATGACTTTCTTGCCAAAACAACCTCTCAGGGCTTACTAAGCTTTATATTTATTGTTGTTCCTTTTTTCAGTTTTCGTACTTCAATTTGGTTTATATCTTGATCATATGAATTATACAAAAAACCTTCCAATTTTCCCATTTTTTATTTCTGTTTTACGTGTTCTGTAGTTTTTGTTGTTCTAGTATCAGGCATTGTGATTATATCCAGGCCTACAACAAACAAACAAAGAGAAACACTTATTTTTCATTAACTGCTGGAAAATGGACTCAAAGAATAAATATTATCTATGTAGGTAGAGTTTTATAACCTATCTGTTGGCCAAAGGTAGACACTCCACATTAATTTCAGTAGGATCTAATTCTTAATTATTTGTATTCTTTTGATGAGTTTCAACTCTAACCTAAGAAAAGAGATGTATTTTCAGTGTTAGGTGCCCCCAAAAACATGTGCAGTTTTTCAAGATAAGAAATTCTCTCCAGTCCATGGCAGTGTGAAAAGTCCACATAGCAGATTTGCTAGCATAGCCTGTGTTAACTGGAAAATATTGAGCCTCAGCCCAGCCTCAGCCCATTTACTAGCCCTTATGAAATCATTATCCCCACATGCTGAATTATTTTCATAGAACCATAGAATGGTTTGGATTGAAAGGGACCTTAAAGTTTGTCTAGTTCCAACCCTGCTGCCATCGGCAGGGACACCTCCCACTAGACCAGGTTGCACAAGGCCGCATCCAAGTTGGTCTTGAAGACCTCCAGGGATGGAGCATCCACAGCCTCCCTGGGCAACTGTTCCAGGGACTCACCACCCTCACAGTGAAGAATGTCTTCCTAATTTCCAATCTAAATCTACACTCTTCATATTTGAACCCATGACCCCCAATCCTATTACTACAAGCCCTTGAAAAAGTCTATCCCCAGCTTTCTTGTAGGCCCTCTTCAGATACTGAAAGGCTGAAATCAGGTGTCCCTGAAGCCTTTTCTTCTCCAGGCTGAACAAGCCCAACTGTCTCAGCCTGTCCTCTTGGGAGAGGTGTTCCAGCCCTGTGATCATCTTCACGGCCTTCCTCTGGACCTACTCCAATGGGTCTGTGTCCTTCTTGTGTTGCATGCTTCACAGTTGGATGCAGTACTCCAGGTGGGATCTCACAAGAATGGAGAAGAGGTGTAGAAACATAGAATCATAGAATGTATTGGGTTGGAAGGGACCTCCAAAGGTCATCTAGTCCAATCCCCCCTACAATAAGCAGGAACTCAGAGCCCTATCAAGCTTGACCTTGAATGTCTCCAAGGATGGGGCCTCCACCACCTCCCTGGGCAAANTCCAAGGATGGGGCCTCCACCACCTCCCTGGGCAAACCTGTTTCAGTGATCAACCACCCTTATATTGAAGAACTTTTTCCTAATGACCTCAACTCTCTCAGGCGATCACCTTCCCCAGCCTGCTGTCCATGCTTTCTTTGATGCAACCCAGGATATGGTTGGCTTTCTTGGCTGCACTCACACATTTTAGGCTCCTGTCGAGCTTTTCATCAACCAGCATCCCCAAGTCTTTCTCCTCAGGGCTGCTCTCAACCCATACTCTGCCCAGCCTGTATTTGTGCTTGGGATTGCCCTGACCCAGGTGCAGGACCTTACACTTCGCCTTGTTGAACTTCATGAGACTGGCACGCACCCACCTCTCAAGCCTTCCAGGTATCCCTTCCCTCCAGTATGTTAACCACACCACACAGCTTGGTGGCATCTGCAGATTTGCTAAGGGTGCACTCAATTCCACTGTCCATGTCTGACAAAGATTGTAAATATCACCAGTCTCAGTACTGATCCCTGAAGAACACCATTATTCCCTGGTCTCCACTTGGACATTGAGCCATTGACCACAACTTTTTGAGTGTGGCTATCTAGTCAATTGTTTATCCACCAAGTAGTCCATCTGTCAAATCCATGTCTCTCCCCTTTGGAGATCAGGATGATGTGTGGGACAATGCCAAACACTTTACACAAGTCCAGGTGAGTTTATGTAAGATTCAAGTTCAATATATGCTTTTTTTGTCTTTCTCCGCTCATTTTTTTGCTTTTCCTGAACTTCATTGACTAAATATGAAATACTGGTTTATCAATTTAAGATGAGGATCTTTTACAGTTCCTAAAGACTTTGGGTTCCTAGAGCCAACATATTTTGGAGAACTCCTTTAGCTAATGTGAAAATCCCTGTTTACTTGCATAAAACTTGATCTGTTCCCTCATATAGCTTTAGGTGCATTTTTGAATACTGATAAGATGTTCTGAAAGACTGGAGAAATCATTGAGAGGTTGGTTCCCTGTATTTTCCCTGTGCAATTTCCAAATAGTAAGTTAAAGGATAAATTATTTCCATGTCTTCTCATCCTTATATGAAGCACAGGCAAAAGAATTAAAGGACATGAAGGTGCAGGGAAAAGTACACCCAACATGACATGAAGCAGCAGAACCTTGTCCAAATCCAATGAAATTAATGAAATTATCCATGCTGTGTCCTGGATCTGAACCTTCACAATGAGATGAGAAAGGGTGTTGTATTAGAAAAGGTGAAGAAAAACTAAAAAACAGTGACAAGCCTCTTGGGAAGCTATGATCTCTTGTGCTGATCAGGTGACACAAAGTGCCAAGAAATAATAAAGGACGCAGTAGACTCATAAGTGAAGGCTCTGTGTGAAGTATATAAGCTTTAGAGTGTCCTAAATGCAATGTGCTGTCCCAGAAGGGTTTCATTAGTGGCCACTCAAGACAAAGTTCTATCTTGCTTACTACACCAGAGGTACTCAACGGCACTGAAATTGTTCAGCTAATTAGGAACACACCAGGAAGGCAGGTGTTCTGCCTAATGTTCCTCATAACATAGCAAATTATTGACTTTTGTTTATATTCAGAAATGAAGATCTCATTTGCAGCTAGAGAAGAGTAGTGACATCCTAATAGTACTCCCTCTATTTTATAGAATGGGCTACGCTCTTATCTCAGTTTGGTGTAGGTCTGCAGTCGTTTCATCAAATTAATGGATTTTTTTTCAATAGTTACACAAGAGTAATTAATGTGATTATTCTTGCCAGAGGCCAGTTTTGCTAATGTCATGTAATCGCTCTGGGTACAATGAAATAATATAGTGGCTGTTTTTCAAGAAAGGTAATTCCGACTTCCCCTCTGGCAATAAAGAAAGGAAATTTATCCATATTCTGTTTTCCAGTGTGATGTAAACAAAATGATCTCTTGTTAAATTTTCTCCAATTTTGAAATAAATAAGCACATCATTTCCATAATTAAAGAAGCACAAGACTTCCATAGAGAAAGTAAATATGTTTTTCTGCCTTCAAACCTCAACCATTCATTTCCTTTCCTTTTCCTTTCCAGACCCCTGCATGGTTATGCCACCTTGCTGCTTACTGCCGTAGAAGGTGTTTTTGACAGCTGTATCCACTGGTCTGTATACCAGGCCTAAAGTTGCCAAGATGTCTTCAGAACTGTTGCAATATGTTGAACTGGACAAAGGGTTGTGCCAAAGCTAAAATTCTAGACTGACCTACTCTGCCAGGCAGTTTTCAAAATGTGCTATCATCAGTCCAAAATCACCCTTCTGCACTGGGGAAAAGACTGATTCTTGTTCTGAATTCTGTAGAGTTGATCTGACAAATGGCAAAATGGCATTCTGTCAGTGAAGGACAAATCCTCACAGTTCCCAGCTGTTTCACTTATCTGTGAGTTTGGAACTGGTTTTCTTTAGCTTTGTTGGTCTTAGATTGGTGAGTCCTTCATATGCCCTGTAAAGGGCTTGCTGAAACCTACAATCAAAGCTTCCTAGGATAAACTTGGCTTTATTTGAACATGCTTGAAAAAACTCCTTAGAATTATTAAGATTGTTAAAGATAGTGCTCAATACAAACAAAAAACAAGAAAATATCAAACCAAAGTAATGGTTACATGTGAAATTCCAGGAAGAGTATTGTTGATCTTTTGAAATGAAAGAATACTAGTCAGCCTCCATACTGACTGACATGCTTAAAGCTTAGATCTTGTCATGCTATGTTGTTTGTGTTTGTTTACCTTGTTAGAAGGTGTCGTGGGTTGAGTTAGAACCAAACCAATTCTGTTCAGTGATTTTATTTTTCATCTGAGTCTGTGCTAACTAAGTGCACTTTCTGAAGCTAACAGCATGTTTTCACAGGCAGTGTCTGCTTCTAGCAGTGATAACACTTGATGTTTAGAGTTACTGGCAAGGATTGGTGTGTGCAGACCAAGGTCACTGCTAACTCTTGTGTAACACATCATGGGGTGCAGAAAGTGAAAGGCTGCACCTGTGGAGAGGAGTGGCCAGGAGAGGTGACCCTAAACTGACCAACAAGGTATTCCATCCCATATATGTTGTATTTAATATAAAGCTGAGGGATCATGAGGGTCTCAACCCTCTTCCTTCAAGATCCTTATGCCTGGCTACTCTCCCTTTTGGGATCTTTAGGCCTTCCTTTTTCCTTCTGTGGACCCTTCCCTTTGTCCTTCTGCCTTCTCAGCCTAGCCTTTGATTCCAATTTGTGTATTCCTGAACCAGCTTCTGAGCCCAATTCCCATCAGCTACTGAGCCCAGTGTGGGGCTTTGCCAATGCCTGCTCCACAGCCTCAGTGGTGACGGTGATGTAACTGACATCAGGAGGAGGTCGGGTTCAGTACTGGTTTTGTATATATTTGTATATATTCCCTTTTATTACCATTATCTTCATTAAAACTGTTTTAGTTTTCTAATCCAGAAGTCTCTCTCTCTCACTCCCTTCTTCTCCCATTTGGGAGCGGAGGGGGCCATTAGTCTCTCTCCCTTATCCTCTTTCTTTTCCTCTAACTGGGAAAGGGGAGGAAGAGAGTGTCTGTTGTAGGTGGATTGAACTTAAACCTCGACAGAAGTAAAATAATCCAGAAGTGTACATAACAGTATATAGAACTTGTCTTGATTGCCTTAAGGAGGGTAAACCTTAAGCTTTCCAGGCTCATTGTGTACAGTGATGCCAAAAGTGCTTATCCTCTTGCAAAATCTGAAGTTCTTTAACACTCACAAAAAACCCTATGTAACTTTGTTGTTTGTTTTGTTTGCATTTTTTTTTCTCATTCACAGAAAATAATCTGATTTTAACTGGAGTAAATCTATTTGTTGATTGCAATAGTATTTAATACTTGCATAGTACCCTCAGTATAGGAGATACTTTGGCATTATAATTTACAGCATGAAATTATCTCATTTAATTCCAATACTTTAAATACCATCACAGGGATCAGAGCAAAATGAAAGCTATTGTGGTATATTAAATAATGAGCAAATGAAAGATCTTCTCCTTCCCAAGCAGATTTGAATCAAACTGTTGAAATACATACTGCTTATAATATGCATAATTAGTGTAATTAATATTGCAACTGATTTAAGTTCTCTGTTAAGCTTTGTGCCTAATGACATTGTTATAGCAGATAATGTTCATCTAGCTGGTGTGTTCTGAACAAAAACTTGTCTTTTATCTTGCTTTTTCTATAATGTCATTATGCAATACTCTTTGCTTTATTCTTTTCTCTTTTCTCTCAGAGGATTACACCAAGAAGTTGCGTTTTGTGTTCTGGTGCATGAAATATGTTCCTATACTGGTTTTGGCTGAGCTACTTGCTCACTCCTTGCCAGTGGGATGAGAGGGAGAATCGGAAGGGTAAAAGTGTGAAAACTCCTGGGTTGAGATAAAGACAGTTTAAGAGGTAAAGCAAAAGCTGCACATGCAAGCTAAGCAAAATGAGGAATTCATTCACTCCTTATCGGTAGACAGGTGTTCATAGCACCATACAAGCTAATGTGAAGAAATTTATCCCAGCTCAAATCAGAATGGTTCCTTTGTTACAGTTTTGACACTCGTGGGCCTTACTAGCCCTGCCCCACCCCTGAGATCAGAAGTTCCATGTCAGCCCAATCCTGCTCCTGTGATGTCCTCACCCGGTCCAACGTCCCAGTCCTTGTGTGTCCTTGTCCTGGCCCTGATGTGCTTGTGGGTTCCTGCTGCTGGGGAGGGGAAGAAACTCATGAGTCCTTCCTCCTAATTTAAGGTTTATGCTTTCTGTACCAAAAAGCCCAAGTCCTCTTATTCATTGTCTCCTTCAGCTGCCAGGCAACCACCAGAACCAGTTATGCTCCTTACTGTCCCACTGTTGAAGGAGGTAGCTGCTCCATGCCAGTTTTGTCCTTCTGGGATTTGGAAAGTAACAGTAGCCAGAACAATGCTTACAAAGACTTGTTTCCATCCACAGGATGGCCTGGTTTTGAGAAGAAAGTAAAAAACTGTAAGAACAAAGAAGGAGACACTAGTATCACACTAACAGGGAAACGTCCATTGTGTGTGCAACAGAATTATCTAGATGTTTCCAGACTGGTTTTGCATGATCATATCCATGAAGGATATTATTTTTTTCTACAACCTTTTTTACAGAGTAATAATTCATGATAGTATAGGTCCTTCTTCTACCTCCAGAGGCTCTTTGCTTAATTCCTTAGACTGTCCTCAGTAAAGGCAAGTTGTCACTAAGATACTGTAACACTAACTTGTGCTAGAAATGTTCCAGAACCTTCACACTTGCAGTCTGCTAAATTGAATCTCAATTCTGCTCCTGGACCAAGGAGTGCTGAGAGCCCGTCTGATAAGTACAAGGCTGATGCTTTCTTTCATAGTTTTCTCAGTGATTGGTTTGCATAGTTAAGACATTTTTAAAGAGTTGGAAGGATGCTGATATTCTAGAAAAAACATTTCAGTAATTGCTGTAATTTTATTGGGAGAGACTTGGGAAAAACTATGAAAGCGGAAGCACAAGAGTGAGCGATAGGAAGATCTGTGTGTGTTTTTTTTTTTTTTCACTTTCGTAATGAAGGATGCTTTTAATGTTGCAGTTGATTTGCACCATGAATATCTTCTCCAGAATGTGTCTAGAAGTTGTTTTCTCTGATTTCTTATGTGTATGTGTTGGGTGGAATATGCAAAACAGGAATAAAAGAAGCTTGCTGAAGGTTTTTGAGGTCATGATGTATTATGAGTTAAATGTGTGGGGTTTTCTTATCTTCAAACAGCTACAATCTTATTGCCATTTGTGTTTACATAAAAAGCAGACCCAAAGATCTCCAAAGACACAGACCCTACAACCTGATGTGAAATATCTAGTTAGATAGTGTAGTCTCACTCTCTGGTCAAATAAGTCTGATAGTTTCCTTCTCTTCAGCTGGATCATACAGTTATCAGTTTATACATTTACAGCAATGAATTGCTACCCTCTTCAAACAATATTCGTGTAGAAAGGGATGAATGAGAGCTTTCTTGACATTCTTATGAATTACAAGCTGCTGCAGTCTGTCCATCAGCTTCACTGGGACCCTTTGCTTATGCCTACACTGATCACAGCACAGCTAGCTGAGATACCAGTGGCATCGAAAGTAGCATTGTATAAGTTCAAAGCACACTGAAGAAGCAAGACAAATAAATATTTGAGCAGCTGCCTTGTGCTGAGCTCCCCATGGCTGTGGTCAGACTCTGATCTAGAAGTGCAAAAGATAGGCCATCCCTTTGGTGTAACATTTGGACCACCAACCCAATCCCGTTAAAATGTTATCCTCCAACTGAAGTTTGCAAACATTTAAATTAAATAATATAATCAACTTTTTTTGAAAAGAGTAAAACTTAACTAAGAAAGTTAAAAAAAACCCCAACAACAAAACCTGTAAAATGTTAAACCATCCATTATATGATAGTGAAGTAATTACTTAGAACTCTTACAAAAGTAGTAAAATCACAAATGAAGCAACAGCAGTCTAAAACAATGATACACATCTGTTAAATATGCACAGTTAAAAAACTACCAGATTTTCATGGATTTAATGCTGTAGTATATTCAAAATAGTTTGGTTTTTTTTAAGCCTTAAATTATGGTAATTTTATAATAAATCTTATTTTTTTAAAAAAACAAGACAAAGCCAAGCAAAAAATCCTAATACCGCCCCCAAGTCAGGTTGCTCCTGATAGATGTATGATAGGTCTTAGATTTTTTCTTCATCACGCAGTTGGTTACATCTTGGCATGATGAATTTATGGCACATAGGTTTAGGAATAACACATCAAGAAGACTATTGAAACAAAAATGAACTGTGTACTTTCCGGAAGCCTAAAGCCATCCATGAGTTGGTGTGTGGTGAAAAAGAAATTCTGGTTTTCATGGTGTCTCAGACTTTAAGCAAGATTTCTCTTGCTGTGTTGTTCTACGTGTCAGAAAGTGTTATAGATAACCTCTGCTTGTCAGCTTCCAGATATGAGTATTGCACATGCAAATTCTAAGAGAAGTGCATTTTGTGAAGACCTATTGTGCATGTTTGTATAGATCTCAGTAGTCTATCCAATTTTCTTCTTTTTAATGAGCTGATAGAATCGTACATATCTTTTACTGTAACACCTATACCTAGCTCTAAAATGTTTATATCATCTGGACACAGGAAATGTTTTAGGTATCTTGTTATGTGATCATCATTACTTGCTCCTCCCTCCTTAAAAATCTGTGTTCTCATCTACAATGAAAAGAATATTTATTCTGGGAATTGTGACATTTCCTTCTCTTTTTCCTTTTCTTTAAAATCTGTGAACATATTTTGTGTTCTTTATCTTCAAAAAATATATGCCAACCTGGCAGTTGTCTTGAGCTTTTAATGTAACAATCTTTTTTTTTACTGACCTATGCTTCTGTTAAGTTTGAATCGTCTCTCCTGAGTTGCTCTTTCCCTTAGTTCTAATTATCTACACCAACAAGATGTTTGGTATAGATGCTTTATCCTACCCCTTTTATGTTTCAATTTTAAGGATTAGCTACATCTGAAAGCTCTTCTACTGCACTAGCTACAAAGGTGGTCTGTTTTAGAGGACTAAAAATCCACTTGGGCAGGAGCATTTATTTACCAGGTCTACCAGAGTATGTGTAAGACAGCAATCACTCTGTCACCAAGGCTAAGAATTGTAAGAAACAGTGACATAGAGGAATAGAAGGAAATTTTAGCATGAAACTCTAAAGGGACATCTGTACTCTGTGCATATCTTATGGCTTCAGTAAGCTTTTGTAATATTTCTATATACGTCTCCTCTAAATCACTGAAGATGCACACTCCATGAAGTGTACGGCAGGTTGAACAGATAGCGAAAGCAAAGAATTTGCACTATTATTCATGGAAGAGATTTTGGATGCTAAGTTATTGCTTTTAAAATGCTTCAGAAAATGTCTGGGTATTATTTTGCTTTAGAGCCAGTGTAAGGAGGTTCACACATTTTGTTGTACTGATATCTTCTCTATCTCATGTACCAGAGATATAAGTTCCGGTTCCTCAATTTCTTCTCTTGAGAAGAGCAAAACATTGAACACACCAGTATAACTCTGATTCCAAAGGGCAGAAGATGAGACTTAGAACTATCTCTGCAGGTTCAGCCTAGTTTCCAAACATGACATTCAGGACTGGTTTTACAAGAGACACCCTGCTTAGAATGTTTTGTATTTGAATTAAGTTTGTAAATAACACCTTTTTGGAAAAGAAAAGGGTAGTTACAGTAATGATATTGAATCTTGCCTTTATCTTATCCAAAATGGGGATGAGGTGAGACAATACAATCTAAAAATAAAGTATAATGCAAATGTAATTAAAGAGAACCCATTGCAATTTTAAACTAAAAAGAAGTGGAAATACTGGGGATTGAATGAAATGAAACTGTGTTTGCCACTGATTTTCCAGCTGGAGCTCCTTTTGTGTTTCTATCTAGTGATAAAACATCTGTTTTTCCTTAAGGAATAACTGTTCAATGCAACATTTTCACAAGTCATGAAAATGTTTTTATCAAATCCAGGAGTCAATGGTGAATAGGAAACAAACACAGAATCAACTCCTTTTTGCCAGATGTATAATATCTCATTTTTATTTCTAGCTTGTTTTTTTTCCCCCTTTATCTGTTGGTACCCTTAGCAGAAATGCCCATGCTAATGTAATTCCAAACATATCAAGATGATCTTACCTTCAGAGATTTGTACTCTCTCTTCCACTGCTAAGGAGTATAGGTTTTCATTTATCTGATGCCAGTCACTACTTTGTTTCTTAATCCCTCCTCAAAAGTATTTTGTCTGGCTTCTTTATGGAACACTGGTCACTGAAGCATTACTAGTCTGATCTGATGGGGCTATTACAGTGTTCATTGCATGCCTCAAATTTCAAATAGCTTGCTTTATATTCACCAGAAAAGACTTATTTTTTAATCAAGTACAATTGAGAATAGCCACACTTGAAAATGTTTTATTTTATATTCTATTGATATTAAAAAGGGGGGGTGGAGGAGAGGACCCTGACAAGGAATGTAAGTAGTTTCCCAAAGTACTACTTAAAATGACAGTACTATTTAAAACAGCAAGTGCAAACAACTGAAACTAAAATAAAGTTTTGTTTTACAAGTATTACATTAATTGTGACTTCTTCCTATATTTTAAGAAGACAGATATTTCAAATCCTCTAATCACCAGCAGCACTGTGTTTCTTCCTTTAAATAGTATATTTGCGATATGTCCCTTGTTAAGTGAACATTTTGGTCTTGCTGTGACAAACAGTATGTTCAAAATTACTTTAGAAAGCATTGCTGCATCTATTAAAAAATGTTTGAGCAATCAATCCTGACATATTACAGCGGAAAGACTGATTTGTGCAAAATAAAGTTTTTGTAGATATTTTTATGTGCTGACTTTCTTCTTAACATTTCCGTAGTCAAACAGTTATAATCTGTGTGAGGTTAATGGAGAAGGTTTATGTCTGAATTCAGTGAATGAAATGTGCAGCTGCAGTAGAGAGCTACTGTGTAAAGCAAAACCAGAATTTATGATCTGCTCTATATACCTCACCAGATTTTTATGCTGCATCTATTCCCTTCTCATTCAACATCTTTACTTTGTGCTGGTCCACATTTCCCAGGTGTCTCCTCTTAGGGCTCAGGGCAACCCCCACGGAGCAGAATTAGTTTCAGCTCTCTTCCCCCTCCCCTCTTCCCTCCCAGGGGAGGAAGAAAGGCCTCACACAAAGTTGGAAAATTAAGATCACAACTTTTAACAGGGCGGAACAAAAGGGATATCAGAGGAAGGGAAATATACAGAAGTAACAGGGGAAGGTATATACAAATATATACGACACCGATCCTCGGATGCCACTGGATTTCTCCTGAGCCACGTGGAGGTGTAGCAGCCACAGAGCCATCTGGAGCCAGCAGCAATCCCAGCGAGGAGGGGGCGAGCGGAACGTCCTGTGTCCTTTTATAGAGTGTGGCAGGAAGGGGTGTGGAATAGCCGCTCCACCTGTCCCTCCCCTTCCCCAAACCTTAAACCACAACACCAGGGTATGGCAGAGTTCATTTCTTGACGTGAGAGACAAATTGCTGGAAAATGATGAATTATTGCAAAAAATATATGAATTTGAGAAGAGGTATTTGCTGAGCTACTAGACAAATCTCAAAGAAGAAATGGTGTGATTATTGTCTTGCTCTCAAAATAAAGTCAGTGTCTTTTATGGTAGAGATTTATATCAAAGGTCATGTAATGGAAATAATGTAATTCTTCCTTCCTCTCTCTGTCCCTCTCTCCCTTGTTCTACTTCTCTCCCTCCCACTACCTCTTTCCCTCCCCTACTTCCTACTTAGTTCTCTTGGTCTTAGTTCTTCCTTTCTTCTCCCATGGCGTGGAAATGACAAAATTGGTTGTATTTGTAGATCAAGTTGCATTGTTTGTATGTTTGTTTGAATCATACACATTTTAGTATAATACTGATTGAATCAATAGTCAAAGTGGTAAGAGTACAGAATTTCAAAGGGATCTTACTAATTCTAAAATAGTCAGCTAGGCAGTTTGTTTCATACAGAGGATTTAAACATGCAGAAGAAAACTTTTTTATCAACGTTCAGGAAGTAAACATTATTTAGACTGCTCATTTCATGCTAGGATTTTCACAGTAATCTTCAGTAAATGAAGACAGGTCTCTTGTACCTATGTAATTCAGGGATAAACCAAAAAGAATAGAGAGAGATTTGTAGATGAGGTCATTCTGCAACCACAGGTGAAATTGAAGGAAATTATGCAGAATTACTGATACCTCCAAAGACAGAAAAAATTTCAAACAAGATTTTGGCCACAGTAGTGTAAACAACTGAGGAGACAGGCTTAACTTTCACGAATAGGCTGGATGCACTTAAAAGTTGGCAGGATGTAGTTCTTCACTTGGCACAGGATGTACTACAAGTTTTTGTAAAATATACATTCAAGTCACTTCCAATTTACAGTTGTACTTGGAGTCTAAAACGTGTATGAGAGATAGAAGAGAATGACCCCTGAAGGTATTTCAGGCTTGATGCCCAGATTCCTGATACAAATCTTTTACACCAAGGAGAAATCCTTTTAAGATATTTCAGAACATGAATGAAGATTTGCCAAAATAGAATCAAGTGGAAAGCATAAATACATTCTGAAACCTGTGGCCATATGGAAATATCTAAGTACACGAAGGAATAGGAATGGAAATATACCTGGAATAACAAAAACCCCACAACATTCTTTGTGAGCAAAAGATGCTGTAATAGTTAGTGTAGAGTCACAGAATGTTTGGAAACAATCTCTGTAGGTCATCTTGTCCAACCTGTCTGCTCAAGTAGGGCAGCATAGAGCCAGTTGTACAGGGCTATGTCCAGATGGCTTGTGAATATCTCAAAGGATGGAGACTCCACCAGCTCTTTGGACAACCTGTTCCAGTGTTCAGTCACTCTTATATTAAAATAGTGATTCCTGGTGTTCAAGAGGAGCCTCCATGTTTATTTGGCTTAGCACTAACAAAATAAAAGTTAGACTAACGGGCTCCATAACGCTTTCAAATTAAAGTTGTTACCTATCTTCCTCTATGAAGCTTGAATGTTTGTCAGCCATATGCAAATTTCTTAAACCTTTTTACTGATCTGTAGCATGTGTATGAAACAGGAACCTTAATTTTTCTTCAAGAAAAGATTGATATTAATTGGCTTTATTAAACCTATGTAGAATTCACTGAAGTATTTATCTCTTTTTCAAGTTTTGGTATTGTCTCTGTTTAAGGCTCA
>VYZX01010294.1:0-32080 GCA_013401335.1 Brachypteracias leptosomus
ACCAATTGTTGCGGTCGGGACGGTCAAAGCAACAAATTTCAGCAAAAGCAAGCAAGCAAAGCAGAAAAAACCTTTATTGTTCTCTCTCTCAGTACATTTATACTTTCTCTTCTCCTTGTTTTCCCCAAAGGTGTCTTGTCCCCACTGGTCCAAAGTTGTTATTATTCTTTGTCGTTGGACAATATTTGCAGAGTTCATCACAACTCAGCTTTTCTGCCACAAGAACACCTGCCCCTCAGTTTTTGGTCAACACCCTGCTTATCTCCGAGTTATTCTTGTTCTTGTTTATTCTCTCAAAGGTAGAATGGAATCTTCTCAAGGTCAAAGCTACCCTGTCCAAGGGCCTCAGCCGAGCTGAGGTCCCCTACATTGACTAAAGCTGACGTATGAAGAAAATGAAAACCAGACAAATAAGTAAACAGCCTGAGACGTCTGTTTTTCTCTCTCACAGCAAGTGGTGAGGTACTCAATTTTGTTACTGAACTAAACTGAGGAACAACAGCTCCGTGAACAACTTTAATAAAAGCAAGCATAGTGAGACAATAAGTGAAATTACCATGAAATAGAGAAGGATTAGTGGAGCTGTGCATGTATCACTCCTTACATAAGGATACCAAAGCTTTGCAGTAGATACCAGCTACCCTTCCCTTATTCCTGTATGCCAGTCAAACACCGTAAGACTATATTCTGCTGTTTCTGCCCTCAGAGTGTTACTCAGGGAAATCCCCCAAGTGGTGCTCAGTCAACTTTAACAAGAGCTCTCCACATTTCCTCACAGTCATACTACTCAGGCATTTGATACACTCCAACAGTTCAGTAGAAATACTCTAGAACACCACAAAGTAACCAGTGTGGGTGCATATTTCAAAGAATTTACTGGGTCGCAAATCTACAACATGCCTTGTTTCCAAGGACTTAGATGTTGATAAACACAAGGCTCCAGCATACCATGGGCTCATTGGCATTTTGGTAGACACATATGACACCCATTCCTCCAGCCAAGCTTGTCTGTACTGCCCTCAGTGTTGCCTGGACTGTTCTCAGGGTGAGAACACAAAGATCGCAGCATCCCACCCTGCAAGTTCCCAGTAGTGGGCTAGCATTAAGATCAGCAATAGATTGCTTGCCTCACTTCCCAGAGAGGTATACAAGGTTGTAGAGACAGATGAACACATCCACAAACCTCCACATCCCTTCTCTGAATATATCCAGGATCTTCTAGATGTATAGCTGGACT
The DNA here is from genome assembly GCA_013401335.1 of Brachypteracias leptosomus. Classification (NCBI taxonomy): domain Eukaryota; kingdom Metazoa; phylum Chordata; class Aves; order Coraciiformes; family Brachypteraciidae; genus Brachypteracias; species Brachypteracias leptosomus. The sequence continues at coordinate 1,238 of VYZX01010294.1, forward strand.
CTGCATATGTGGAGAAACACAAAGCACATCAAAAAGCCACTGCTTTTCTTCCATCTGGAGGAGCAGAAGGTAAAAAAAATAAACATCACAAAATATATACTGCCTGTAGATAGTATGCATATATACTAAAAGACACTGCAGAGAATGATAGGCAACAACATCAGAATTTCAGCCTCATCATGTGCTGGTAGAGACATCGTACCGCAAACAGAAGTGAAGCTGTGTTTTTGAATTCAGAAAAATTACCACAGTCTGACTGAATACAATGGCATGTGTTCTGGTAGCTTTTTTAGAAGTGCTATTCAAAAGGAACACTGTCTATAGACAGTACTTAGTACTTTTATGTGGGGCTCCCCTTAAGTACACAACTAACATCTGAGGTAGTTATTTCCATGTCTCAACAGTAACAAGGGCAGCAAAGACAACTGAACTATTTTCATACATTCTTCTGCTAACAAAGTATCCCTCTGTTTTCTATTGCCAAACCATTCTCAACCTAATTATAGGGCCAAAGCTTCCCAATCATGTCTCCTGAGAAACCCTTGAATGATCTCACCAGAAGTACTCAGCGTGAAACTTCATCAGATCACATCTTTGTAAAATCACATTTTGGGGAAAAGTGATTAAGTGATATTCACAAATGAGAGGCAAATATCTGATATTGTTAACACAGACTCAGCAATCAGTTTCTTAATTTGTGGGAAGGTAGCCAAGACAACCATCTTTTCTTTGATAGCTTTTAAGATTTAGATGCTTCAGATCAAACCAATCCAGTGATGGGAAAGGCAGTTTCCTCCAGGGCTGAATTTGGACAACTGAATTTTTTTTTAATACATTTTTGTTATGTAAATGCACTTTTTATTTTCCCTCTTCCTTAGAGCAGGCAAAGCTTCTCACAAACAAGAGATGCCTTTGTTATTGGAAGCACACATCATGAAGAGGAAAGAATCATAGGATGTTTTATCAACTATTTTGTATCCAAGTAGTTTTCAGATATATTCCTTTGTTCCTTACATCTCAGTTTTAATGCCGATGGGTGCTAAAAATTGTCTGCCTTAAGCACTGTCATTTACAGTGACAAAATTATCTTTCCGACTTCTATCCAGCTCAAAAAAAAATAGTCAACTTAGCACTGGCATCTTTGTCCAATTGAGGAAATCAGTGCATCTTTCTGGCTTCTTTTTGAGAAATTCAGTGCTTCCCTTCACTCCTCATTCACCCACCAGCACAGAATTTTTTTCTCCAGACAGATGGGGAGCGGGTGTCACTCAAAACATCATGTTTTCAGCCTGAGGCTACTTTTTCCACCACTCTACCACAGTTTGTCTTCCTCAGGGGTGCAAAAAAAGATCAGTGCTGTCATGGACTCTACTCTGTCACCCAAGTCCCAAAGCATTGGTTTGTGCTCTCTATGCAGAAGTCTCTTGCTGAAGGAAGCTTATTATTTCATCCTATATAAGTAAAGGGGCACAGGTAAACCTATCATTTAGCTTTTGGTGTTTTGGGCTATGAAAAATATGTTCTGGGGAATATTTCTTCCATTGAGGGAGGAATAAGGAAAATGTGGTTTATCTGAAATGTTATCAAATGTATATAGCTATCCTAAACATAATTTCAATCAAAGAATGGAATTCACTCACCCTATTGTAGCTTCCAAAAAATCAGCCAAAACTAGTAACCATTGTATACATAAAGGGCAGAAAATGACAACCCTATGTAAGATTTATGTAATCCTAAAACACAGTCCAGGATGGCTCAGTTGCAACTCCATACCAGAGACTACTTCTTCCCATTGACTATAAAATTAACCTAATGTGACCGGCTCCAATTTAGATGTCTAATATTAAGTGACATAAGTCCACTCTCAGGACCTGTGGGACAAGGGAATCCTAACTTATGCAATAGCAGGAACAGTGTAGTAGCAGTGCTTTTCATTCATATTTCTGCTGCCCATGTCTTACTTCAGGGTCAAGTCCTATTTGCTGAAAATATAGAGGACATGGTCCATTCATATTTTCTACTCTAATGTTGAATGCATGCAGCTGAGTTTTTGCTTTGGGGAAAAAAATCAAGAAGTGGTTATGAAATTTCTAACATTACCTGCAAGAATAAAAATGCTAAGATATATCTGTGTGCTTGAAAGTAGGAATTAGAAAGTTCAGGTTAAAACACAGCTTTTCTGCACTGGTGTGCTGCTGTTACTGCTGTATCAACGGGCTGAGATAAACTCAGCTGGTGGGACACCCAGTAGCCTGTCAAAGATACCTCCAGACTAGGGACTCAGAGTCCTTTCTAGTCACCTGGTGAGCCACACACCTTTGTCTCAAATGTGCTTGTGTAGGTGAGACCTCCATGTACAGCAGCACTGACCTCCCTTTTCCCTTCTACATATATGTCCTTGCACACACCTCAGTCCACTGTCATAGTACATTGGATACAGGATCCAGACAGGATGGTTAGGCAGATTTTAACCCCAAAATGAACTGTGGAAGGCCCACAAGAGATCTGCCTGTACAATCAAAGTGGTCTAAATGATATGTTTAAATTTAAAAGTAGAAACTACTGGTGAGAGCATCTTAAAGATGAATGACTCTCTGGGCACACCATACTATTTCACCTTCATTTCACTTCTGTGAGAGAGTCTGTGGAGATGAAAAGAGATTAGGTAAAACAGTCTATTTTAAGCTTTGATCCACAAGCATGACACTACATAAAATTTGCATTGGTTCAGGTTAAAGAGTGACCTGTAGGGCTAGGATTTATTTGCATTCGTAAGTCTCTTTTGAAAATACTTATGTTCAAAGGGTCGTGTGGGAAGCCAAACAAACCACATTTACCTGTCCTGGCAAAAAAAAAAGGTAATGGGAGTATATTTGTATTACTAGGTCTGATTTTGTTTCTCTTGAAGGAGCATACTTGAGGACAGAAAGAGATTGACTGGTTTTGATTTTCATCTCACTGTACAAAACCCTCCAGACCATATGAAATAAATCAGTCAGTGATTTATTTTTTTCCCTGGTGTTGTATTCAATCCAAGCATAAGGAACAAACAGAAATGTACAGTATATGCCTTGTAACTGATTGTGAAATAATTCTGTAATTCTTATAAATTTTCATGAAGTTCTACTGAACAGGCAGACAAGATAACTCTCAGAGCATCTTTGAAGAATTCTGTGCTCTTGTTTTAATTTACAATGAATTTATTCAAAAGCCAATATGCTTACCAAGATAGGAAATATGTTTATATATAGTTTTAAAATAATCTCATCTAAACACCTGTCCAGGTGACTAAACTAACCAGTCGTGAAATTTCATTGAATTCACAGGGGTTTGATAACATGACTGAATTTGGCACAGTATTTTTCTTCAATAGTAGTAAAACATCTGTGGAACTTATCGCTTAAAACCAGACAATATCGGTAGAGTTGTGAATTCCCAGTCACTTTTAGAAAACAAGACCTGGAAATGACTCAGAGGATGAAGCTGATCTAACTCTTGGAAATATTAACATCTGACTCACTTCCCTGTGGCTCCCTGTATAGTCAGTGGAGAGAATAGGCACTTCTACAGTAGGATTCACCTTAACATAAAGCAAGTAGCTAGAACAGATCAGCTGAGTTATATCCTGAACAAACCAATTCCTCTCAAGAGACTAAGGAGAGAGCCCTAGATGTGTAGTTCACCCTAAGATGTCTATGCCTTGTAAACTCTCTAGGTCAAGTGAGGTCAGAAGGATCTGTTGGATCATTGACTCCTGAAAACCCCACATCTTAATATTCCATCCTGTTGCCTCTATAATATGCCTGTCTAAAGCACACCTGACTAGAAGCAATGAAGCATCAAACCTTGAAGATCTCAATGGATGGATTTGTACCAATGGCTAATCTCCCTCCTAAGGCTCACGTTTGTAAGATATCTGATCAGATGGAATTTGGGGGAACAATATAACTGTAGTATAAGTCATTTATCAGCACATGCAGATAGATGCCATATTACAAAGAAAAAAAACATGTACTTTAAATGTCATCCAAAATGATAAGCAAACTATCAAAGGAACATCTAATACTTCTGTTAACTTTTTGTCAGGGTTTAGAGTCGGTCTGGCCACTAGATGAATGACAGATGCCCTCTATTAACCCCTCTTCCTTCCCAAAGGGGAAAAGAAAGGCAATGAGGGAGGAAGACTTATGGATTGGAAAACTAAAACAGCTTTTATGAAAATAATAGTAATAAAATGGAATATATACAAAACCAATATCAAACCCAACCCCCATGATGGCAATTGCATCATCATCACCACTGATACTGTGGAGCAAGCACTGGGGAAGTCCCAGATTGCACTCAGTGGCAGATGGGAACCAGATTCAGGAAGCTGGATTCTGGAACTGGATTCAAGAACACACAGATTGGGATTGAAGGTGGAACAGACAGAGTCCTCCTTGGATGTACTCTGGTGTTTTGCCAAGACAGCCACAATATCTGCCCTGCAAACCTAGTGAAGACTACAGACTCCAAAAGTTTTGTGGGACCATCAAGGGGTTAATTCTGTCATCCTAACATGCTCTTCATGGAGAAACTATCTCACACTGGGACTTTGGATAATCTACTACCCACTGTCTTTGCAGTAGGAGGAATTATAGGGCCAAGTATTTCTTTAGCTCTTTTGACACTGCCCAATGAATCATTTAAAGGAGCCTTCACAGACCTGGGTGAATATTATAAGCAACTTTTCCATGGATGCTTATTTAATTTCCCCTGCTCCATTGTTGTTCCCATCCTTTTTTACAAGTAGGCTAATGTATTTGATGCCTTCTAGCACGAATGTTCAGTGCAGCTGGGAATTCTGGCTGAACAGGAGCAGAAAGCAAATTCTGAATCCCTAATTACTTTCATCACAAGAAGGGGGATTCCTGGAGTTTTTCATAAATAGCTCTGGTCTATGAGACCCAGTGAATGTCACTAAATCACTGAGGCTAGCACCTTAGTCCTGAAGAGCTAACAACCTAATCCAAGATAAGACTTGACAAGTGACTGCAGCAAACCACATGGGAGGAAGGATGCCAGGGCTGGCTGTGATAAATGCTGTAGAGGTTCAGAAAAAGTTTGCAAAGCCACAAATCGTTCAAAGTTTTGCCTGCTTGTTTTCAGATATAAATAAATGCAGGCATGCTCCCCTGGCCATAAGCAACTGGTACTTTTCTTCAGTAACCCAGTCAGATGGCAATATTGAAAATCTGTTCATCCTAGCAGAGAGGGACTGAGGCTTCTGTGTGTGTTTGTGGTTAGCAAGTACAGAAAGCTGTCCCCACTCTGAGCAAGACACGCCTGCAGTGAAAGTTAGTCTTTGTGCCAGGTGAGGGTAGGCTTTGATTCAGAGAGGAAGCTGGAGGGGTCCTGGAAGTTAACTGGAAGCAGAGCTCATCGTTAGCCATTTGTGCATTCTTCCACCAGGTAAGGTATAGCTTTTTTATTAATATTTATGAGGAGGTTAGTCTACCCAGAGGTATCTGACAGGTGAAACATGCCAAACAAAGAACAGGTTACATCAAATTTACGAGTGACATCTCACTTTTTTTGAAGGAAGGGTGTAGACAACAACTGAACAGTAGAATGACATTTTGATGACAGAGCAGAACTCAGGAAAGACAACACATCTGAAAACCTGAGAGATCATAGAATGGTTTGGGTTTGAAGGGGCCTTAAGGATCATCTAGTTCCAACTCTCCTGCCATAGGCAGGGACACCTCCCACTAGATCAGGTTGCTCAAAGCCCCATCCAACCCAGTCTTGAACACATCCAATGTTGAGGCATCCACAACCTCCTGGGCAACCTGTTCCAGTGTCTCACCGCCCTCATAGTGAAAAACATCTTCCTAATTCCTTATCTAAATCTACCCTATGTAGATTTAACTAGATGTGAGAGACCTGGTGATGCCAAAAATGTGAAAGACCTAGCTGCCATAGGCCAGTTTTATCCTCTGAGGAGGGTTCTCTGTTTACCGTCAATCACTTTTCCACAGGAATCTCTACATGTGCTAGTTATTAGATCCCATGCTATAAAGCAGCCACTACTGCTGTCAGGGTTTAGCAGCACAACAGCAGCTTTCATTGTGTGATCTTTCAGAGTGATGGGGAGGTTGGAAACATGACAAAGAGTTAAAAAATATTTTCTTACTAAATCCATTATTTATATTTTCCCTCTCACTTTCTAAAAATTTCCAGTAGAAAGTTAAGTTATGACTAAGACTTGTGGGATTTTTCTTTTTCAAATAAATCCTTTCTTTGGGTACATCATTAAAGGATCTGTTACTGTCAGGTCTGGTGAAACTGTAATTACAGTGAATGCAATAAATAAATGCATAATGGCTCCACTGCATAAATAATGGTTCATTATCCCAGTTTTATTGGTGTTTAGTTTGCTGAGCCAATAATTCCTCCTGCATACCCAAAGACGGTGTTCTGATCTGAACAATTTCTGCTAGGTTAAGTGAAAGAAAAGAAGAGCTTTTGTAGGAGAGAGGACATTTGGTCACACTCGTAGCCCCCTTGGACAGGTAAGCACCACTGCTTCCCAGATGAAGAGATGTGGCAGCATCCCACCTTGCCATGATGCTTACCATGGGTGATACCAGCAGAGGAATTTACTGCCTTTACAGGGTGCACTCAGCCTAGGTAATCCCCCAAAATTCCTTCTGGGGTCAGTCTGTGGTGATAATGCTCTGGATCTGGTCACTCCTCTTTGTGAAATCAGTAGTGGTGGAAGAGTAGCTCCAGCTCAAGCCTCAGCACTCTGCTACCACTGTTCCTCCAGTCCTTGCCCTCCCAGCCTCTCTGGGGCGCCTTTCATGTTTCCATTTGCCAAGTCTTTCCCTTCCAGTCTCATGAACACTTGTTTCTGTTTCAGTACCCTTGAGTGAGATAATTAAGACATCTATGTTCATTTGAAACCTGCCAGCCTCCCTAGGGCACCTCATTTCCACCTGCCTGCTGAGAGTAGGGTGTTAGCTCCTGTCTTTGTATCATTTTACATGTTCACGTGTATCAAACCAATAAGTAGCAATGAGTCCAGTAGCAAAGCTAACAATCTGCATGGAAGATTGAGAGTGGTTTTCTCATCCCTCCTACTGACTTGTCCTGTTCTCCAGTGCAGGTATGATTTAGCCTTGTAAGGCAGGCAGGAACTGTGTTCTAAATTTTGGTCCCACTGTCCTAATGGTATGGCATTAGAAACTGAAAAGGCTGGGGATCACTCTGCCTTTTGTCACTTGGGTAATAAAACCAAATGAAGTAGAAAACCCCAGCTTATTGGAAAGTTTCAGCATTCAAGCAAGGACGAATCATGAAATGTCAATCCTCAGAGATGCACTTAGATGATCCGAGCTGGTGGTCATAGTCTGCTTCTGACAGCCAAGTTCATGCCGAGTATTTCTTCCCTATTGCGTATACACCCACGGAAAGCCACAGGACTGCTCACACCAACAGGGAGATAAAACAGGGTTCCAGATGATTATTCGTTACTCATTCAGGCAAATGTCTGCCTGGCAGGGACGTGTCATTTAGCTCATCTCAAATGCAAGGCACTGAGTGATAACAGATACACCTTCAGGCTAGACATATAATCAAATTAAAGTGACATAACGAGTTGTTGCATGTCACCTGAGCTCTGATAACAGCCTGTGCAAATGGCTCTGTTCCCCATGGTGAAGGGAGCACTTTGCATTTACCATGAGCCAGAAGTGCTCATGGACGTTTGCCCTGGCCCAGCTGAGCACAGCGACCCAGAGGCTGCAGTGCCTCCCTGGAGTCTGAGCCACCTGCTCACAGAAGGAGGTTTTAGCCTCACCACCAAAGGTGATGCAGCTCCAACAGGTCAGATGCTAGGCCTCACAATGCCAGAATCTCTTTTGGCAGCTGATGCTTTCCTAGAGTTGGTGCCTCTCCTTCTACCAATACACTCTCCTCTCTCAGTGACCCTGGCTTATCTGGGTCTCCCCCAGGGTACTCTGAAACCAAGTCATCAGCTGGATGACCCAGCCTGACTCAGAAAACGGGTGAATAATATGAACTTTTCTACAATTATTATGACCTTCTGATATTCTCTTGAGGTAATCAGTTTAAATTATGTTCAATAGTGCTATAAAAATAGCATTTAGCACAGAATCCTGCTCAAAATGCTAGGTTTTCTCTTGTATATTGACAGCTTTGGACAGTCTACTAATTCTAAGTCAAACCTGAGACCAACACATCTGCCTTGGGCTGGGTTTCCTACTCCAGGCATTTTCATGTGAATTTCTTCATTGGGCTGTATACACCATACTTCTCAACTCAGATGACTGCATGATCATTATGAGAGTTGATTTATTAGCACAGATCTTCTCATTACCCCTTCACTGGGCAGTAACCCCATCTTGAGCCATCCCGGACTCCTACCAAATACTTCTCTCTGGAGTTCGGCAGGATGGCTCAGTAAAGCGCACCTAGCAAACACTCCTGTCCTGAGCACAGCTGTTAGCACTATGGATCTCACACAGATGGCTCCCTGACTTTTAAGTATTGCCATGGTGAGTGGAGACACAAAGCACTTCCTATCTCCCTTTTGGGTCCTACCTGTTAGTTTGCATCTTGGAGAAGCTGTACAGGAACCATCACACTTCACCAATGTCTCTTTCTTTCCTCCCACAGCATAGAATCATAGAACGGTTTGGGTTGGAAGAGACCTTAGAGATCTTCTAGTTCCAACCCCCCTGCCACAGGCAGGGACTCCTCCCACTAGACCAGGTTGCTCAAGGCATCCAGTTTCTTTTATTTTCATCCTATCTGTCTAATTGCAGATTCACTTTCTGGAGTTGACTTTAGGTCAATGGTACTTGTTTTCATTCATGATTAATGCTTTGCACCAAGAATGTACCGGTTCTTCCCTGGTGGAAAACAATTGGGTTTAATACATTGCATTCATTTGCTTTCCAAGTGGTTAGATTTGCTGTAATTGCTTAAATTCCCTCTGTATGACCCTCATTTGGGGCTTTAATGAAGAATTGCTGAAATGTTTTTCTTAACTCTGTACTTTCTTTCATGTATGCTTCCATATTTACAGAGTCCCTGTATAAACAATCATCATTGGTGTTTTATAGCGAAACTGAAACATGAAATTGCCCCAAACCTACCTATTACTCAGAACATTTAGTTTAGATGGTGTTATCACACATTTCTGAGTTTTTCACTGAAGACTATAAATTATGGTGCAGTGAATACATAATACTTGTTTTTCTATTATAGTCCATCTCAGAGCTAGAAACCCCCTTTTTAACAGTCTGGCCTGTGCCTGGCAAATCATGAGCACATTGTAAATAATATATAAACAAATAATAATAAACATTGGGCTACAATAACTTATGTACTCTTGGGATTGAATGCAGTCTTGAGCAATCGCTGTGTTTCGCAGTGTTTTTCATCTACAGTGTTGTTTCAAAAGGAACTGAAGTTCTTGCCTTCAATATACTTATGTGATATATTTTTTTTCTAGATGGCGGCTTGAGTGGAAATTTCTTAGCTTTTTTTTAAATGGAAATATATGTAGGGAAATAATGTTATTGTTAAAGAATAAAAAAAAAATCAGCGCTTATTTAACTGCAATTATATAGTTCCATTATCATTTTTTGAATAGTGCATTACCAGTAATTGGTTTAAACTTTATAGCCATATCTATATCACATCCTTTATGAGAGCAGATTTGAAGAGTGCTGGCAATGTGCAAAGACAAACAGAGCTGATTTGACACACAGTCTCATGAACCAGGTTTGCAAGAATTTAGCTAGCAGAAAACCTAGTTTGACTTTGTCAATTAATATTCAGCTGAACCACCTTTCTGGAACCCAGATGCCCCAGTACAACAGCACAAGAAGCATGTTTTATGGTAGCTTGCATGGCTGAGCACTTGCTCAAAACTAAATAAGAAAAATGAACAAGACTTCAGGCATTCTATGTAATGAATTAATATTTCTTATTGTAAAATGGTTCAGTGACTGATTACAATTCTCCTCAAATGTATTTAAGTTCAAATTGCTGTCTTATTGAGGAGAATGAAGTGGGGAGGGAAGATTGAGATAAGCTCAGGGACTAGCAATCAACCCATAAAATCTAATGCAGGCTGGCATTGACCAAGACAGACAAACAAATCGTTACTCTTATTTTCAGAAAAAAGCTTCAGATGATATCTAGATTCCCTTACAAAGATGTCATTACATGTAAATATTAATCATGACTATCTCTGGAGATTTTGGTGCAGCAGACATGAGCTTTCTTTTCAGGATGTGACTTTAACTACAATAGATTTTAAACTAATTTTATAAAATGAGTTTTTAAACCTTTATGGAAAATTATTCTCTCTTTCTAACTAAGGATCCTTCAGATGACCCCACTGCCCACAGGCCCCTGAAGCTGGATTTTCTGCTTTGAAGCAGTAGGGCTTCAGCACTCTCCATGGGTACAGCAATTTCAGCATCTGGGAGAGGCCAAGAGCTTCTTTGTGGATGCTATGCTTTATTCTGGCCCCATAAAATATCACCACTAGCACTACCACCACTGCAAACTAGTTAAATCAATTAATGTGTAGTAGAGGTCCGAACACACCATAAGCTTCTTCCAACATAGCTCTTGCAGTCAGGGATCATGTTTCTTCAAACTCCACACAAAGTGCCACCTGTGAGGCAGGGATGCACCAAGAATGGGTTGGAGGACCTGTATTGCTGTTTCTTTCCTCCACTGAATCTTGCAGGACTGAATACCACCCCTGCTGAAGTAAGAAAATACATCCATTGTCTCGTTACCATAGCTTATTCAGGACACCAGTCATGGCACAATTTTTAACTATCTCACAGGCATTGCCCCTAACATGATGATCTAGAATCATAGAATATCCTGAGTTGGAATGGACCCAGGAGGATCATCGAGTCCAACTCCTGACTCCACACAAGGTAACCTAAAAGTTAAACCATATATCTAAAAGTATTGTGCAAGCACTTTTTGAGTATCAACAGGCCTGGGGACATGACCTCTTCCCTGAGGAGCTTGTTTCGATGCTTGACTGCCCTCTCAGTGAAGAGTTTTCTCCTAATATCCAATCTGAATTTTCTGTGATGAAGCTTTAAGCTATTCCCTTGCCTCCTATCACTGGACACCAGAAAGAAGAGATCAGCACCTCCCTCTCCACTCCTCCCTCTTTTGAGGAAGTTGTAGACAGCAATTAAGACTTGTTATTTCTTGATATTATTACTAGGTAGTAGAAGAGACAAACACACACACAAAAAAGAAAATTTCACCTATGACAATAATGTTGCAGCTCAGAAAGAAGAAACAAGACCTACACTATCCTATCCCTATCACTACCCTCATCTGCTACTTCCACATAATATCTCCAGCCTTCCCCACCATCATTGAGCCTTTGCTGCATCATTGTTATACCAGGAGAGAGCAGAGAGGTGAAGAAGATAAATAGCTGCTGGGAGATAGGGTTGCCATGGTCACCAGATGCCTAGCCAACATCTTCTGGTGGAAGTATGTTCAGCAATATAGCAAGCAGAAGCTACTCAGATTCAACAACAATGAGAAAACTAGACTCTTCTTTCTGGGTCCCTCCAGGATAAATTGGCACTTCACAACTTCATTTGTAGAAAGGCAGCTTCAGGTTCCAAAACCTGTACTTTATTAAATAATTGCTGAGTCATTTATAAAAAGAAAGAGATTTAAAAAGAACATTAAGAATGCCTCTTCTCCTGCTGAAGTCCCCTGAAAATTAGCCTGAGTTACAACTCATTACTCTAGAGTACTCTTATCATTATACATTTCTGTCTGAAAAATGCATTGCCTTTATTTTTAACTATAATGATATGCAAAATCAGATATTTTTAGTATAAAGTCTCTACACTACCTATTAGTAGAGCTGTGCTGCTATAAGAGCTTTTTTCCTTATTCATGTCTCCTTGATTCCAAGAAAACAAGATCCTTCCCTAAGAACAGGGTTTTATTCATGGTATTTATTCCCCTGACTGATAAGATTGATTGTGCTTTTTTATGGATTAGGGGTGCCTACCTAAAAGCAGTCATTTGTGAAGCTCTGTGTTAGAGACACTCCTTGCTTCAGGTAAACTTCTCAGATGAAATTGTTTCTGCAAACCCCTGGCACCAGGGTGGTTTCATCTGAAGGGCCAACACGCCAGCAGCCACAGCCTCTTCTTACACCAGCAGCACCTGGAGGAGTGCTAATTATGTGTCATTAAATTGTTTGACCTGTTTCACCTGTCATTACATTGTTTGAGGTGTTTCATCATGCTCTGTTCTTCAAGGAGTAGTTTTGAAAGATTAAGAAATGGAAGGGGAGAGAGAGAAAATAAGACTAAAGTCAGAGTTTTTTCATGAAACATACAGCAGGCTCAGAAAGGGATCCAGTTCAGGCTGTCTGTCACAACACTAGTAGAAGAGCTCATTGAGTGCAAGCTGGTGCAAAAGGTACAATTGATGTCTTGAAAACACTATACCCTTCCACTGCTTTGAAGAAAACTTTATGTAAATTCAGGGTTTTAGTAATGTTTTGCACATAATCAGACCTGTCTAATCTCATTAAACATTTGCCCTCTGGCAAACAGGCATTTTGAAGGAGTGCATCTGACAGTCAGCTGTGTTTTAGAAACTGGCAGCAGAAATATCCAGTAAGAGTTGCACCGGGAGCTTCCTTCCAGAAACATTTAAGCAGTTTTTGTTCCTCAGGCAATCTTAGCTTCCAAGCATAGGGTGGTTTTTTCCTTTCTATTATGAACAGTAATCATTTGTACTCCTGCAGTTCTCTGAAGCCCAAACCACGTTCACATCCCACGGTGCAAGGTCTTCTAAAACCCCACGAGAAAGCGGCGCAGAGGTTGCCGTGAATGCAGTGAACTTCTTTTCCCCAGTGGGCATCTGCTCTGTAACTTCACAGTTATGGGTCATGAAATGAATATGGCCTTTCTGCCATTGGTAGGTTTGGGATCTGCAGTGTTTCTTCAATGTGCACTTGTGACAAGTCCCATGGATGCATTGAATTGTGGTTTCTCCTTTAGAGACTGTCCTATATGTCTTCCTGCTGATGCAAAGAGGACAACAGTAGTGGTGGCAGCTGTACCAAAATGCACAGAGGAAGGAGCCATCCACCCTTTCTCTGCTGGAAGCACAGAGCTGTATCCGTATTGTCCATGGAAACAGTCAAAACTTCCTCACCAGCTGTAACATCTTTAAACAACTGGCCCATGTGAGTAGAGCAAGGTGTTTAAAGGCAGCCAGGCAGGCAGGTAACATTGGGTCTCTATGTTGCAGGTGATTGAAAATTCCCCAACTAAGCGCATTCAAAGGGGACTGTTGTGAAAACTGGGTGCATTCAAAAGTTGCTTCCATAAAAGATGCATATATGCCTATATACATCTTTAGACATCAATATCCCTTAATCAGTTTGCATCCATCACCATGAGAGACATCAATTGAGAACATCTCCAGGTACATGTGATCCAGAGATACGCTAGCCAGTATAGCCTAGGCAGGAGCTATACTAGCTAGGAGGCTGGCAGGAGAGACAGTGTTTGGAAAACAGCCTGTTCTCCTCCCTTATGTCTTTGTCCTGTGTCTTTCAGTGATTTGGTTTGGTTTTTCCCTTCCCCGAATAACCAGTGTGAAATTACTTCTTCTATGAGGCATTTTCAAAAAATTATCTCACCTTAATGAGCTGCAATTCCTGTCCCTGTTGTCACAAGGATCTTCCATTTATGCTCCAGGAAGTTCCTATGCTGAGGATTGGAAGGCTCTGCAGCAAAAATGACAGCAACCTGAGAAGATGGAGGCATTTTACATAGTTAGAAGTATCAGGGCCATATCACAGCTGGAGGTGTTATAGTCGCTAATCCCAGTGTGTGCAGCTGCTACAGTACACCATGGAGAATCAGAGGAAAGCAAGCACTCGATGAGCCATCTGAAGGTCAGTTCAGATGTTGTCCAACCTTTTCTGCTCATGGGTCTCCCAATGGCACTGGAGGGATTTATTGCCCTAGCAGTGCTGTCAGGAGAGGACGTGGCCACAGATGCAGTATGAGCTATGTGGGTCAGTCACCTCCTAGAAGGAGAAAGCTCTATAGGTTAGCAGCCACTGATACTTCCCAGGGTGGGAGTGTTTTTAAAGCTTGTGTCTTCCTCCCTTTTGAAATGTGACTTGGATAACAAAGCCCACAGCAAACAGTGTGCAAATGGCCTGGGGGAAAAAAATGAATTCCAAAACATTCCAAATAAAATTCCATTTTTTTTCCATTTGAATGTTTTTATGGCATTTTCCCACTTTTCTGGTGAGAAATAGATATGAGTGCTTCTCTCTGCCATAGTGTTGCATGGATTAAGTCTAGAAGGTCTCTAAAATCCCAGTTCACTTGAACATCCCTGAGGTCAGAGGCAGCTACTGAAGGAGGATGCTTCCTTGCATCTAACAGCAGCACTCCCAGACCACCAGCTGGTTTTTGCACTCCCACTGGCTTCACCATTTTCTGGAGACTTCTGAACAGTTCTGTTAGTCCCTGAACAATACTGAGCCTGGTGTTTCAGTCCATTTGTCTTGCCAAACTCCTCTAGAGAAACAAAGCTGTTGGGAATGAGGAACAATCCAGTGTGAGCTGCAGAGAAGTGTCTCCTTCCTCTCACTCCAGATTCTGCTGGCTTGGAAGGAGTGAAGCCACAGTCTCAGCATTTTTTCTGCAAGTCTCAGTACAGCATTAAGTTGCAGGCCATCCTGTGACCATCCACCATGGTGCTCAAACACTGCAAGATTTGGAGTGGCACATTCAAGCTTTAGGAAGAATAGCATCAGCTCAAAACCCCTTCACATGCAGAAAGCTGCCATTTCTGTTCACCAAGTGTTCTCTCGTCACAAGGAAACTGCCCAGCTACAAGGGCATTCGAACAGTGTTCATTTCTATCACAAATCTAGATGTAAAGCACAACACTCTGACTTTTAGGGTTTTGAGTCTAAAAAGTGTCAAATGTTTGAAAAAAAAAGAATAAGTGCTTCTATCCTTGAAGGAAGATCTGTCCCAAGTGTTTAAATGAAATGCTTAATAAATTTAAATGAAATATAAATGAAAATATTGTTTTTCCACATTTAAAAAAAAAAAAAGATGAGTTCTTTCCAGCATGAAACAAGGATGTACTTCTGTGATAAATACAATAACAAAAGATTCTGTTTTCCTTGTATAAATAAAGAAGAACCCATTGAACCATATCAATCTGTATTGGACGGGTGTTGCTAAGAGAAGTCAGTCCTGTCTTTGAAGACAGCTGTCTCCCAGAGGTCTATATATCAATCTTACGGGTCAGCAAAGATGGTTCTTTACCTTTTCTGACTTTGTTTTTCTCTCATACAACCTCAAGCTACATCAGTTTTCATGTTGTAGCAAAAATATCTTCATTAGATCTACAGTAAGATATTTCTGCCAGGGAGATGTCACACCACTTGCTACTCTCCAGCCCAGAGTTGCAGGTTTGTCTCTGTAAACCACAGCTGTGGCACAGAGGGTCTGGAACAAGTGATGTGGCTGGAGGTGGAGGCTGTTGGTGCCTTGGCAGGAGAGGAGGCAGCATAGTGCTAGCTGTGGAGCTACAACATGGCTGTCAGATACCCAACCCTGCTGCTCTGGCTGGAACTTCACCAAGTAGATGCTTGGAGGTGGGGTCTGTCCCCACTGTCAGAGCAGCAAGCTGCAGTAGATCACATAGATCAGCACTCCTTGGTGGGAAATGCAGGAGCAGCCATCTGATGCATGCCTGAAACACATTAAAGCCCATCAAAAATGCCTGTGCCAATACCTGTAAAGGAGGGAACAATCCCACTGTTCAGCTGCTTCATTGCAGGTTCCTGTAATATGACATTGACCATCATGTCCAGAAACCCAGCAGCCTGTCCTAACCAACAGAGATCTGGGTGGTCTCACTGGGACCGTCCCTGCCCTGTGGCTGGAGGAGACTCAGCTCCACATACAGCCTCCCCCATCCCATGCAATCGTAATAAATAATATTCATTGTACCTGTTGCCTTTGAATAACATGAAAAAAATGCCCTCGCTTGATACCTGGAAGTGATGATTTCTTTGGCAAAGCTGAAAACATGAGATAGATAAAAGGGAGGTGCACTCATAAAAATTGGTGATGCTTTCCTTTAGATCAGCTTTGTGAGTGCGTAGCCAGGTGTAAAAGAGGTATGGGGGAAAAGGCAAAACAAGGCAGGCTTGGGTGAATTGTCATTCTGGTTCCTGTCCTTTCCATGCCTCATAAAATGAAATAATGATACAGTAAAATACAGAGTACTTCTGAAGTCGCAGCCTCACTAGGAGATGTCATAGCTGTGATAGCCTAATGAGTTTGAAACGACTGAAGAGTGTCAATAGATAAAATCTATTGTGGGAAGATTTCTAATCCTCAGCACAGCAGGGAAACACTTTCTGAAATCCCAGAATGTTCATCAGTGGCAGCTCAGACTGTAAATTCATGAATTATAAAGATATATTCAGTACTCTAGTAAAACACATTTTCATTTTTATGAATCCAGAATATTGATGAAATAAAACCAGTACTAAACAAAATATGAATGTGGAATGTTGTAAAGTTAAATACACTTGAGAAACTTACATTTTTGAAGGTTTTTATTTTTAGAATTTTTCTATGTAACATGGGATGTTAGGAGTAATTAAGCCCTCAGAAGTACATCAAACAGCTTCCTCTGCTTTCAAAAACACGTGGCCAAACTTTACATGTTAAAACAAACTGTGTCAAATCAATTAAATTACTTCTTGCAACTCAGCAACAGTCCTTGTGAATAGAGGTAAGGGAGGAGATGCCACATCTTGATTTTATTAAAGTTCTTGAGTCACTTCAATTACTTTCTCATAAAGAAGCTAAGGAAAAAATGGTTAAGATTGGCAAGGGATGGATGCCAAACTGGGTCATGCCCTGATCCAGAGAGCGTGTTATCCAAAATTTACTGTTAAAATGAAGGGATGGAATCATCTGTTCTTGGTCCACCACTGGTGAATTTGCTGAGCTGGTGGGAGGCAGAGAGGGTGCAAGAGACAGACAAACAATCCATTGCGAGCCCAATGTGACTTGTTGTTACCAAAAAAGGCAACCACATTACTGAATGCAGACCAGAGTTCAGCACATGAGATAGCTCGTCAGCTCTGCTTGGCACTGGTAAGGCCCCATATGAAGTACCAGGCCTAATTAAAGGATCTGTGCTTCAGGAATGTGTCACTTGAAGAAAGTTCGGAAGATATGTTGAGCATGGCAGGAGGTCCAGAAAACACACTTGTAAAGAAGAACAAAGAACTGAAGAAAGAGGGGTAATGTGGTACCAAACACAGTTCAAATTTCAGGAAGTCCCCCAAAAAGAGGCTAGACAAGCATCTCCAGGGACTGGCATGGGTACAGGTGAACCAGAATGGAGGCAAGAGAAGGGACTGCAAGGATCTGAGGGTTCCCCCAGCCTTTTTCTTCTGAGGTAGCATAAAAGTGGAGCACAACAAAGTGCAGAACATCTGCTTGTCCACAAATATGTTGGCCAAAAGTCGAGTCCAAACCCTGACCAGACCTCCCCTGTAAGCAGGCTGTCCCTGGTGCCTGGGACAATCAGTTTCCAAAGACCTGAGCAGAACTGTAAGATGGTTATACCTTCCATAGTCCCGATGCAGAAAAGTCTATGTCATCTCTCTGGAAGCTAATACCGAAGATTTGCCACTTGATTTTATTGAATCTGAGAGCACAATACAGAGGTGGTAAGAGATTACTAAAAACCTGTTATTGCTGTGTATGTGTAAGCGAGGAGGAGAAATCAAATCCTTCTAGAGTTTGAGAAGTGGATCTTTTCAAGTATCTCAAATACACATAGTTTTCCTTCATATTATTGCTTCACTTTCAAAGCTGCATCTGACAAAAAAGCTAGTCTCCTTGACAACAAAATGAAGCCTTTTACACAGAGGGATCTAGCTGTACAGATCATCACAACTTCCAAGACACTGGACAAAGGATACTTACTCAAAATAGTCAAACTCCATATCCCATTGTTCATGGCAACAATTTCCTTTATAGCCTTTCATGGGCAGTGATACCGATTAGAAGCCAGAGGAATGTCAGGAGAGTGAGTTAAATTTTTTTTTCAGGATCAAATAAAGCACAGTGGTGCAGTGATGCATTTTTTTATACCTGAGATCTTCACCTGTTCCTTGTTCTTTCATATTCATCCTATACCAGCAATCATATATGTGAGACAGAGTATCTTAAGACATTGGATAGCTGGCTCTTTGCTTTTTTAGGCAGATAACTCTTTTTCCTGTTTTTTTTTAGCCTGGTGTAAAGAAGTATAAATGTTGGCAATCAGAAATTCAGAAAACTAATGAGAGCTCTGATCTGAGGCCTTTCATTTCTCTCACTTAGTTTTACTATGTGTGTATTATAATAATATTGATATGCAACAGTGGAAGTAGGCTAAATTAGTTAACACTTTAGCAGTGGAAGTAGGCTAAGTTAATTAGCCTCTGGGAAGGAATACTTCCATTTAATATGACAGAGTACTTAGAAAACTAGTTATTCAACTGTTTCCATGTTTTTCAGCTTTTTCTGAAATTTCATTTTATCAGTGCCAAACAAAACAGAATAAAAATATCTCACATTTTGCTAAGTTTGCTCCAAGAAGAAATAAGCTTTATGAACCATAAGTAATTAGAGCTCGATTTTCATAGCATGCTAAATTCAAAACAGGCATCAGAATTTTTGCCTAATTCTGAAAATTGGATTTGTCATCAGGAGTCAAGAAGTTTCAGAGACAAATACTCCCAGGTAGCTGCAATTGGTCTGGCACAGGCACACAGAGCATTTGGCCTCTGTCTCTGAAAGCAGAGGCACATTTTTAGGGTGCAGAAGCATTGTTCTTATTTTCTCAACCGTGTGTTCCTGCTAAGATTTGAGTCTTTCTTCTGTCATCACTGGTCACTCAGGGAATAAATGGACAGGCAGAACAGAAAATTTGTTATTAAAACAAGTGTGTCATACATCCTTGTTGCATCAATTCAATCAGGGCCTAACAAATTGCATGCTAGTTAGAGCCAGGGCAAGTATTTTCTTCAGTTGCTGCATTTGTGATCCAAACATTGTTACGAAAACAGAAATTAGATCAATGAAATAGGAGAATTAGCCAATCGAATAATTTAATGTACTGGAAAATATATGTAAATAAAGATAGAAATTAAATGGTTTGTGCATGAAACAGCTTGTTTAAGAAATTAGCATCTGAAGTTTGCGCAAGGTTAACATCTATCTTGGCTGGTTGTTTTCTTCTTCCAGGTCAAGAAGGTGATGACTGTGAGAAGGATATGAAACCATTTGCAAGGTTTAGCTTTGAAAGAGTTTGTCTTTCATGCAAGCAGAAAAGCCTTCAAACCCTGTCCCTTAATTTCTGTTCTGGTGAACCTGCAACATACTATCCTCTTAACAATAATTTGTTGAATCCAGCAAAAGTAAGAATTAAACTTTATCTAATCTCAGAGTCAACGCTGGAAAGAACTAGCTCCTGACAACACAAAGTCTCTCCCAGGTTTCCATGCTCAGCACAGACCCTGAAGCCAGCATGAAGCAGAGCAGCCTAGCCAAATAACCAGCATATATCCCAGGAGCCCTATTAGACCTAAACTGGTGAACGACTTCTCTGCCTCTGTTTTGGTCACTGCTGCTCCTTGTTTTCCCTGCACCCAAAGGAGCTGCGTGCCCAGCAGATATGCTCTCAGCATCTTTCCTCTGCGGAGGTGTGTGCACACACACAGGTGCTTTACAACTAGCAAATGCTTCTTCAAGTGAAGAAGCACTGGCAATGGAGATTGAAAATGTTAGTGGTGATGGCTGGAAGATCATTTGCTTCAGATAACTGTGAAGGTGCATTTAAATGTGGTTCAGAGACAGCAGGACAAAAGCTCATAATCCAAACTAGGAGGAGAAATAGCAAGGAAGACAATGAAAGACTTCAGCATATGCAGATGAAAACTCAGAGGGATGAAGTGCATCCAAAACACACAGTCCTCCTCTCCCCCACAGGCAATAGTTTGGATGTACTCCTTTCTTTGATCTGAAAAGCATAGATATAGTAAGGAGGGCAGAGCATTTCCATCCTCGCTGCACCCACTGCTTCTGCTGTCACATCTGTTCCTCTGTCAGTGCCCTGAAACAGATACCACACTGAATTCACTGCAGCAATCACACTGTTATCTCATTCTGAAGGCTGCATTCATCATCAAGAGTGGAGAAGTTTCGGAGACAAACATTCCCATGCAGCAGCAATCAGACTGGCAGAGGCAAATAAAACATTTGGTCTGTTTCCATGCCTTTTGATTAAAGCTCCTGCTAATGAGGATGCAGAAGCATCGCTGTAATTTTCTCAGCTTTTCATTGCTAAAGGAGTTGGGTCTTTCTTCCGGCATCTCTGCTCACTTGCTTCCCAGAGGAAAGAGGAAGATAAGGATAAAGATTCCATGTACTCTCTACAGGATGGGGCCCTCTGAATACAGAGCTGGAGGGGTCAAGTGGCAGCAGTTTCCAGACACTATGGCCCACACAGAGCTGCCAAGCTGGACAGTTTCCCATAGAGCTCTCTGCTCTCCCACCATCTCATCTGTAAGAGAAAAACGCAGAATCAAAATGGTTCTGAGGATTATTGCGTATCCTTACTGGTGCACCATGAAGCAGAGCTTGGAACCCATCATCTAAAGGATAAAATAAAAAAGCCTGAAGGGCTGGTGACTACATGTCTAAGCACAGCTTCTCCATGTACTTAATACAAGGACTTTGGAAAACAAAACAAGCCTTTTATTTTCCATTTCTCAGGACTTAAGCAGGCTTATACATGGGATGTCAAGCATGTGGGCCAGCATGATGAGGCAAGTA
The DNA here is from genome assembly GCA_013401335.1 of Brachypteracias leptosomus. NCBI lineage: Eukaryota > Metazoa > Chordata > Aves > Coraciiformes > Brachypteraciidae > Brachypteracias > Brachypteracias leptosomus. The sequence goes on from VYZX01010294.1 coordinate 22,219, forward strand.
GAGTTGAGAATGTGGGAGGTGGAAGATAGTGGAACCCCTGGGTTTCCCAGGACATGGACACATAGAGAATGAGTAGCTGTTAGGACGATCAGGAACCACTCACTGACTCCTGCAGGGAGAGGATACAGAAATAGATGTAGTGATGGAGACGTCTGGATGCTTCCCTGTGTTTTTCATCTGTATATGCTGGAGTCCTTCTTCTTTTCCACCACATCACTCTGTTTCTCCCAGTGGTTTGAAATATTTTTTTCTACTCAGTATTATTGTATGTATTCCTACCCAGTATTACCTGGCACCTTTCTCATCGGCCATTTTCTCTGTCCTACATGATATGGCTTTCCTTTGTTTCAGCAGCAATTCTCCTTTTTTTCCCCAGCTTTGTTCCCTGTCTGTTCCTGCATTAATTTATCCTGTTGGCTGGCCATTATGTAAAATATTGTGGGAACAGGATGTTCCTTTAATACATAATTCAGGATAGAATGCGAACAGCTGATCTTTTGGAATTTTCACCAGGGAAAAAAGCTCTTCCATTACATGCCTATTTTCTATTAAAATTGCACTGGACAGAAGGCAGGTGGTGCAGTGACCCCAGGTATCACCCAGAACCTTCATTCTTCTCAAGCTAGGATGAAGAGCATTCTCAATGTCACACACTGGTATTTTCACAGTTCCCTCAAAATTAAGACCTGCAAATAAGAGGAATGAATGAAGATAGAAATTGATCTGCTTTGGTAAGGAGTCTTTAAGTGAAAAAGCGCACACAGTTGTGGGTCCACTGCAGAGACCTGGCTTCATGAGGGGTTTCAGCTCCTTCTCCAATCAAACACATAGCCTCCAGGGGTACCTATGGTGTCAAGAAGGCAGAAAACTTTCTACAAGTATGACTCTAAGAAAGATGTGTGCATGGTGGAGACCAACCAGCTGAACATGAGCTAGGCAAGACTACAAAACCAAATGTGCAACCTTAGGATCTACAAATGGAAGGGAAGGATGAAAAATTGGACTAGGCCCAAAATTAAGTGTAAGCACTAGCAGTTTAGAGAATGTCAGGACACTCTGTGAGTTTTCAGTTTATTAACAGGGGTTAAGCACTATCTTCATCACAAGCCTAGCCAGAGGACGGACACTCAAAATAAACAGCTATTTTAAGCCTAATTATAGTCAGATAGAAAATAAAGATGTACTAATTTAATGCAAAGTGGAGCTAAGCACTGTAACATGTTACTAGTGGTGATGGCAGTTGCTCCAGGACCAGAATTTTTAAAGAAGAAATTAAGTGCCTTTCTCAGCGCTGCCAAATACTCCGAACAACGATTCATCTAGGATTGTCCTCCAGTCTGTGCTGAGCAGCATGACTGGTGACATGATGACAGTGACCCTTTTAGGCCTTATATCTTAACCACACACACTAATAAAAGTGTATTACAAGGCTACCTGGCATCAGGCCACGTATGATGGGTATGTCCTTACGGCATACACAAGGTGTGTATGCTTTTCAGTGGGTGGGATCTGAATCAGAAACAATTTGCCTCAAACTTCATAGGGCTGAGCAACAGTCTGAAAGCCCACGCAGGTGTGAACATTGAACATATGGGGAAAGGCAGAAGGCACAAAGGCACGGACCAATACATACTGCTCAGATGTTTCCTCAAGTGGAGCAGTGAGGGCTGCTCTGAGCACCACACTCAGCTCTGGAGCCAGCCCAGCATCTCAGATCCTTGCAGCTTGAAGCCATGCTGCAGGAGGTCACTACCACTGCTTTGTATAAACATCATGTGAGCAACCTGCTCAGCTGAGTGAATGTCAAAGGGCAATTGGTAAAGGCTGAGAGGTAAATCGGGATTTATTGTTTATCAGAGCATTCACATTTGCTTCTCTTCCTCTGATTTGTGTAATGCTTCATGCACTGTATGTTAAGCAGGGATATTAGGAACCAGAGATGTTTCTATCTATCTTTATAGAAAATATACTAATCACAAGGGATACAAGCAATTGTCATCATCCACTCTACTCTTGGAAACTCACTCATTGTGAAAATGTCAGGGTAGGATAATTTTATGCTGCTTAATATATTTGACTCAGATGTACTCAAAACTACTCATCTGATCCTAAGTAAATTTTACAATGAACACTAAATACTCAGTGTTATTGATTTATATTTTTATTGCCCTATATATGATTATAACTGTAGAACACTGTTCAATAGGTCAAACGCTCTCTTAGCTTAATTAATATTTGCCGCAGCCAGTAACCTAAAGGCATCTTGGTGAAAAAATCCTAGAAATATGCAGCCTATAAGCTTTGTGGAGCTAAGAACCTTTACATTCTGCATTAATCTTTCATCATATCCTAAGATACATAGAGTGAGTGTTTTACTTTGGGTCGGTTGGAGAAACGCACATAATTTGAGTGTTACAAAAGAATCTGTTTCTGTGTCACCTACAAATGACTGGATGTTTAGTCATAAATACACACACATCACATGGTGTCATCCTCTCGGTGCAACCCTTTGTCTTTCACCTTCAGGTAGCTTCATTTTGCTTGCCCATGACGCCAGTTGGTCATGCCATGTCTAACCATGTGCATACTTCCAGAACTGGTTTCAGGAAGGAAGAGCCAAGGGATTTTGCCCTGTAGCTAAATACACACCTGGTCTCCCTTTAACTTAATTTCCACAAACATCATGGCTTCTGTCCTGCAGACAACAGAGTGATGCTTCACTGCAAGAGGCCCCAGCATCACAAGTGGTAGTCCCATTCCTGAAGCATGACACCTCTGGCAGGTTTCAGTAGGTGTTGATGTCTATACCAGGTTCAGTGAATAACCTAATGTATCATCAGACATCTCACCAAAACAGCAATACCTGGCCTTTAGGGCAGGTCTGATTGAGCAGATTATGCACAGACATCTATTTTGGTGTGCTGGAGGATTTATTAGCATCCTGCTGTCTTCCAGCCCCGCCAACCAGACTGCCCCTGTGCCAATAAAGCCACCCTGTGCTCACGCAGATGGGGCTCCGTCAGCAGGGAGAGCTGCTCCGTGCCAACCCCCTCACACCAAACAGGCATGCTGCCTGCCTCTCAGCGGGGGCAGAACAATTTTCATGCCGTAGCCCCTGAACAGGCAGTGTGATTGTAAACTTACAGGTCTCTGATCTTCCAGGAGACTCTCAAACACAATTTTCAGATATTTTTTTTCTTTAAGGCTGTGATGTTTTGGCATATGTTCAATTTCTCCATCAGTGGAAGCTGTAATAGCATTTTCATTACACCATTCAGCAGAACATACCTTGTCTGCTTCCTTTTATTTATTTTCACAGACAAATTCATAGCATTTTCTATCTCTCAGGCACTATTTCTGGCAACCTTTACCTCTTCCACCACATTTCCAGTCATCCAGCAAATCCCACTGCTTTCTTTTCTGATTTATTCTTGCTTAGTTGCTCCTTGAATTAATGCTTTGTGGTTGGTCCTCAGAGGAATATCTGTTGTCTCACTTTCTTCCAGGAAGCGGATGGGAATTGAATGGCATGGGAGGAAGAAGAAAAGCAGAGATGTTCCTTTTGCAGGCAGGGAGGTCATTGTGACATTATGAGATTTGTCTGTTGTTTTACATCCCCCTCAGACAGATATTTCTTACAAATCCATAAATCTTCATCAGCTGATGTCTCTTCCTGCTCTCTGCCTGGGTTGTTCCAAGCAGATACTACAGCATTCTCATAAAAAAGCTACTGGTGACTTTAAACTACAGGCATCTGACTGGGGATGGCAAATTCTATTGTAGCTTGTGTGAATTCCTCTAACATAGGCTGCTGTGCCTATTCCCTCTGCCTGCCATGGCCTGTCCACAGTGATGTAGCTAGAGCTGTATTTCTCTTCCCCTTTCTGCCCTCCATGGCTTTTTTCAGTTTTTGATGCATTGATACCAACTTCATATCCCACTGCTCCTCCTTTCCCTGTCCTAGGGTATCCTGTCTCTACTCAGATCTCTAAGCATCTTGGTTTTTCCCTTGCCCCATCTATTACTCCCCTAAGACGTCCACTCCTCCCAATTTTCCATTCTCTCAGGCTATTTATCTATTTTTTCTCCCCATCTGTGCCTGTGGCATTTCTTCACTCATGTAGGAATCATTTCCTTTCTTCTCCCTTGCCCTTCTTCGGCTTGGTTCTGGTGGTCACAGTAGTAAATCCCACACTGGTCCTTCGCCTCTCCAGTCCTTCTGTTATTTTTCATCCTGCTCAGGTGGCATTTCTGCATTTCAAATGCATGGCCCTCCACAGCTTGATTTCCAGTAGATCCTAGTCTTTAGTCAGTCAACACTTTTCTATAAGTGCTCAGTGCTACTTCTGTCTTTTTACATCAATTTCATTCTGATAAATTTCTTAAGAGGGTTTCCATTAAGCAAATATTTAAAGCTTTAGATTGTGTCATGTCTACTCCTAGACCATTGCTCAGACAATTTTACCCTCAGTGAATCTGCTGGACTTCAGGAGATTGCATTTCTCAGTAGGTCATCAGACTTTCTTTCTCTTTCATATTTCTACTGAATTGATATTGTTGATTTGCTAACCCAAAAAGAACATTAATAAAGCTTCCTAGGGTAATTCTTCTGCACCAAGTTCCTTCTTGCTGTGAGAGAAGTTTGTTGTACTCCAGCATCTCTCCTTGGCCTGCTGCAAAATGCATGCATGACAAAGATCCTTTGTGGGGCACAATTTTTTGTGTACCAAGCACTTCTCACTTCTGTAGTTCTTGTTCTTCTTTGTTCCTGTGAGTGACCATGAGCTTTCAACTACCACTAACTGCAATGGGCATGTTGTGAAAACACATCAGCATGTCCCTAATAAAGCTGGAATCGGGAGGTGGTATTTATCCTCCTACTTTCTAACAAGCCCAGAACTCTGGCTATAAAAACAACATCATGTCAAAGAAAAAAAAATAGCTGCGTTACTTGTTAAAAGTTTTCAGCAAATGGTGCAGCTATAAACAGTCAGATAGAGATTTCTGAAAAACTGATGTAAACAAACTTTCTGAAAGTCAAATTAAAAACTGCATGAAATATCACTATGTTTTTAAGACTTTGGAATCAATTCTACTCTCCATGATATGTTTATTTCCATAAAGAAAAAGAATATTAGTACCATGGATAAAATAAAGCTGTTTAATGTACTGTTTAACAAAATAGACAATAAGTTACAGAAAAAAAACCCACATCAGACTCAGGAAAAAATTTGGACAGAGCACAATATTTTTCCAATCGCAGCAAAGAGTATACAGAAAGTTGGCAGAGCCTGACTGAAATGGGTAGCTTTGGTTTTAGTTTACTAAATGCAGAGGTAGAGCAAATGGAAAATGATTATTTTGGGGAAATAAATTATATTATGAGAAGGAAAAATAATAGAACTCTATTACTTGAAGTGCTTTGAACTGCCACATTGTTTTACTCTGGTTTTCTGTTGTCCTGAGTGTTATCAGAAAGTGTCCTGAGTGTTATACAGTGAGATTGGATTCCTGCACAAGCACCACTTGTGGAAAAAAAAGATAGAGATCAAACAAAACTCAGGAGCCAGGCCATGAAGAACATGAGTGGCTGGTCCACGGACCCCAGTAGCCTGCCTGGGTGCTTTCAAGAATAGATGTAAATATAGCAGGGAAGTGGTACAGTAAAGCCTGAATCCAAGTCTGCAACTCAGAGATTCTCTGATACTATCATTTTGTGTTGGTGCACAGAATAAGGTAAAATTACATATGTAAAGAATGAGAATGATTTTAATGAGTAAGCCCCCAAAGAATGGTCCCGATGAATCTAGAAACACAATTAAATCTCACATACAATATAAAAAATAAGGCATTAATGCTGTTCAGCACTAGTTAGTGACTCCTTTCCTATATAAAATTGAAACCTATATAATGCGTCTCTGTGCTGCACATACCCTGGAGCTGTTATTCTATTAATGTTCTGTGGCCCCATAAGAGATCAGGGTCTTGACCTTTGCACAAACACAATTGGAAGATAGTATTTTCCACCTATCATTCTACAGAATAGCTCTTTCACTAAAACAATAGACCATCCAGCAGGAAATAAAGCAAATACCAGGATCAGTTCTGAAGGGAAACTGTCCAATTTTCTGGGCGGTGATTTGCCGGGAGGCCTTGTTTGATAGCAGGAATCACAAAGCATCTTCCCTTGAGTTACAATTAAGACTTTTCAATGCAGGCAAACAAAACTGTTGTTGGGAACAACCTGCTGTCCACAGGGGAGGTCAAACTTTGGCAACTTTTTATTAAGGCTTTGAAAGTTTGATGCCACTTTTCCTGAATCAGCTTTATTTTACCCTGAAGATACTGCAGCTCCTGATAAGCTGGAGCATCCCATAAAATTTTGCCAGTCCCCTTGGTCATGGCTTCAGACAGATTTAAGGGGATGATCACTAGAAGCGGGGCTTCAGGAGGCCAACTGGGCCATGTTCCATTGGAAAAGGATGTCCAGGAATGATCTCCAGGAGTTGGGCTGCCCCACGCTGTGGTGCTGCTCAGCCACCCAGCACCATGCAGGGTGGTCTCCACGCAGGTGATGGCAGGTACTACCACAGCTGTTTGCAGCACTGGGATGATGGAGGATTTCAACACCTGTAAGCCTGTGGAAATTGGACATCCCTTTGATCAAGATTAACGCAGACAACACAGCTTCACCAAAGGCTCTCGGTCATTTATGTCTAGTTACTGCGGTGGTATGCTTGCACAGAAGCATATGCCATCTCCAGTAGTCCACTATTACAGTCTTAAGGGCTTATCGATTGATGAATTTAAGATGCTTTAAACCTTCACCCTCTTTAAAAAAGATCTGTAATGCACAAAGAGACTAGTTTTCTCTTGGAGCACCTAGAAACACCAGCAGCCATATGTCCCAGATGGCAAGTGATGCTCTACCTTTCCTTCCTATCAGTATTAGCAGTGGAGGAAGGATGGTATTTGCTGTCAGGGGAATTCCACAAAAAATCACGGGATTATTAAACATAGTCAGGGGAAGGGCTACGAAGGCTGCCATTTTTAACTATTCTGTGGGGCTTATCCAGAAATATCACAGAAACCACTGAGTGAAGATGGGGGATTGTGTCCCATGGGAAGTCCATATCTTCCTTCCACTGACAGGAAAGGGGTCCAGGGTGGCTAGCATAAACCCAGCAGTGGCAGCAGACAGAGAAGCAATGAGAAAGCCTTGGTCCTAGGTTTCAAATAGTTCTCTCATTTGAGGGCTTTTCCCCCACCCCCAACCCCATTTCCCTTCAGCTGGCCTCCTATTTGCTCTCAGTTAGGCCTGGGGTGACCTGTCATTTCCAGGCTGTAATGACAAAAAAAATGCATTCTACTTAATCATTCTTGTAAAAGCACCTCATTGCTTTGCAAAATTGTGTGCACTCGGGATGTCTCGCATTGTAGCTAATCTCCTGCATGGCACTAACAGCTCTGGCCAGCTGGTTGGTACCATAGCTACCTAACATTTATTCCATCTAATTCCCTGAGTGAGAGCAACTACCAATTTGTTTATAGCAGAATAGCTCATCTAAGTGCTAATAGAAGTCTTTGATTACCAGTGTATTCATAGAGATTTAGACTCCAATTGAAGTAATTAATTCCTTGTCCACTATAGACAAAATGAAATGGTGCTAGAGATTGGAAATGCATGGAAGAATATTTTCATTAAAAATGGAATATGGTCATGTACCAATTTTAATTAGAGTGGCATCATTTGCATTGCTATAGTTAAAGGCCTATTGGTATTTCTGGTATAAATAGGCTGTCTTTTATTATAACTTCTCAGTACACATTTGAACTGAGATAGAACATGACAGGATGTATTGGCCTGGTTTTAAATGTTTTTTAACATCATAATTTAATATATTTTCAGTGTAAGTACAAATTCAAACCTAGCTCAGAGAGGAATTAAGTACCCCTACTACAGAGCTGTGTTGTATTAGAAAATCCTTTTACTATAAATCAGATTAGTTTCCTGCCCTGGAAAACATTTTCTGTGTTTTCAGAGTTCTTTTTACCCTCTATTAGTATGAGGCCAAGACCCTGTCAAAATTATTAACAACAACAAACACCAGTGGAAAAATAAATCTTGCCTTAAAACAGTTCTTGATGCCCAGCTTTTGGCAGATCCAGGCAAAAATCTTATCTCTGATCTTCTATACCTGCAGTGCGTGACTTTGAGGCTCACTTCTCACAGCTATTTGTGCTGGTGCATCCCTGTGTTAACCTTGGTGACTTCTCTAACGATCCTCACAGGGTCTCACCTCTAGATTTGCACAGAACTTTTGCCTGCGAACCGAGACATTTTCTTGGTCCATCTACACTTGGTATCAGCTGTAGCCCTGAAGTGCTGGGACCTGGGCTGCGGGGCCGAGTTGGAGTTGACCTATGGATGAGTCACAACCCAGCAGTATGTTTTGTTCCCCAAGTGGTTTCAGGCCCTGGAGGCAGAACCTGGCCCACCTGTGTGAGGCCCTGCCTTCCCCAGGTGATCATGGTTGGGGTGGTGGGCGAGGCTAGAGCTATATCAACCAGGAACCAACCAGTTTGTGAGAAGCAATGAGGAGTTGATCAGTTTGAAGAAAGTTACTGTAGAAGGGAGTGCATGTTGGGGCCAGTTGGAGGAGTTTCTTTTGGGGGCAGCTTGCTGAGCTCTCTCACTCACTGATGTGGTTCCCCCTTGGCTGATTCAAGATGGAGAAGAGCATACAGATGAAGAATAAAAGATGAAGTTATGCTGAAGGGATGTTGCCGAGATTGGTGTTGGCCTGAGGAAGAAGAGAGCTAGCAGCACAAGCCCCAGCTCCTCTCTGTTTCATCGCTCTCCTCAGTACACTGCTGTAGGTGCTCACATGTGCTTTTTGAGGAAACATCTCTCTCTAAGTGACTTTCCAAAGGGATAAAAATTCCTAAGGTGCTGCTACTTCTGCTCCTTTTTGTCTAGTCACACACACTATCTAGCCATCAATTTTAGTTTGTACAAGCAGTAATAACAGACCAGCACTATTTATGAGCCCTGTTAAGCCAGATTCTGTGGGAAAGTGTCCCAGCCTTCAGTGTGCTCATAAGCAGAGGCTACACAGCTTCACTTATGGATTGAACACCTAGGTTTTGTGTAAGCAGACATCCCCATCCCTGCTGCACAGAAGTACTGGCTGCCAAGGTGTAGTCAGCTGCAGGGGGAAAGTAGAAAACTGGCTTTCTTGTAGCAAAGCTGCATGTGCCATGTCTCTGCCTAGCTTAGTGCAGAGAGGAAGAGAGCTGACAGAGAAACTGCCCTAGGGTAAAAACATTTCTGAGCTGAGGAAGGTGAAGTCCAAGGAGATGCAGTAGAGAGAGGTGGAGGAATGACAGGCTGGTCAGCAAAAATATCATAGAATCATTTAGGTTGGAAAAGACCTCCAGGATCATCAAGTTCAACCTTCACCCCAACATCTCCCTGACCATGTCCTGAAGCACCTATTGTGCTAGTTCAGCCGTCATCATTTTATGCTGCCATCAGTTGCCTGATCACACGGGCCAATGCTGAACCCAGCAACATCCCCTCAGAAGTCTTCTTTCAAATAATCCTGTTATAGGTTCCTGTCGGCCCAGCTCCTCTGCTGCCCACCGTGGTGCCAGCATTGCCTGCTGGACACAACAGACAGAGATGGTTCCCTGAGTGGCTCTTCAAATAGAAGGACACTACTGAGAGAACTCAGCAAGATACTAGAAGCCCCACCCAACACGAAGCTCTTCTGACTGCTCAGCTTCTGGCTAAAGTAGCCCTGGCCTCGCCTACCATCCCAGTCACAACCACCTGAGAGAGGGCAGGGCCACAGAGACA
>VYZX01010295.1:0-12558 GCA_013401335.1 Brachypteracias leptosomus
CCCATCGCCGAGAGCTGCAACGAAAAGGGAAAAAGAGAGAGATATGAAAAAAAAACCAAAACGAAAGATGGCAGCAGTCTTTGGTGCAGCATCAGTCCAGACAGTCCATTAGTGCAGTTCCCGGGGGCAGCACCACCCAGGTCTCTGATTTTTGCCAGGCAGCCTCCGGGCAGGCATTTGGACCCTTCTCGTAAGTAGATGCCGTCCCACGCAGTCTGTGCTTCCAGAATCTTCCTGGAAATTAAAATTACTTGAGATCCTCACAACAGTATTGGCATAGTCCTGTCCATCCAGATCCCTCTGTAAACCCTTTCTACATTCATAAGATCAACACATCTCACTTGGTGTGATCTTTAAACTTACTTAGGTAGCATTTGATACTCTTGTCCAGGTCACTGATAAAGATGTTAAACAGATCTAGTCCCAATACTAGTTCCTGAGAAACACTTTTGACCAGCCACCAACTGGATTTAAATCCATTCATCACAACTCTTTGGGCCTGGCTAAAATTGAACAGAAAGTGAACAGATAAAAATACTCTCCCTGACTAGGGTTTGTCAGAGTCTAGCTCTATATATAACTCTTCTTAATTTTAGAAAAACTGTTCATTTGAAGAGGAAACAGCATGGATTTGTCACCAACTCAAATTGTATATTCCACCAGCAAAACTGTGCAAAAACCAAGCCTGCTAAACTGCTTGTGTGGAGATACACTTTGAATGCACCCCTTTAATAACTGTAGAAAAAAGAGGGCACAAACCCAATAAGTATCAGTGAAATAATCTGTATTCACAACACTGTCCTAGTTACAAGTATTTGTCCTCTATTCATTTTAAATCACCTCTATGCTTCTTGTTCTCAGTCTTCATTTGTTTTGCTGATTCTCTACCTAGTTAGTGGCAGACTAGTATGTACGCTTGCAGTCCATTTGCATAATGTAACCAAAAACTCTTCCCTTTGACAATGCCAGAGATACAGAATACTGCCAGCATCATGTTTAGCTCAAATAAGCAAGGTGCTCAGTCCATGTCTTGACAATCCCTGTCCTCCTTTGAACAAATTCTGAATTGTGTATTGTAAAGCACTGCATAGATATATACAGTACTTCTGCTTTGTATAGCAAAGCAAACCGCGAAGTCTGAATTTCTTCTTCCCCATCGGGAGAAGCTGGTTAAAAAAGGGTGGGTTTTAGTAAAACAGCTCTTGAATATAAGTCATTCACAGGCCACTTTCACAGATCTTTAGCTCAGTAGTCTTTCCATTGACATTTTTCAGGAAACATAGCTTTCTTGATTGATATGTGATGGGAAGAAGGCCTCATAACTTGCTAAGACTCAAGCACTTTCACATGTTTACAGGCAGGTAATAAGTATAACCCTGACAAGTAGCAGGAGTGATGGCTGTTAGCAGGAAAGTTAGGAAGTAGGAAAGCTGAAGGCTTAAGGGGAGGGATGAAAGAAGAAAAGCAAAGCCAGGTTAGTCTTGTGACGCATTTCAGTAAAAGCAGAAGAAAATGGGTCACAGGAGAAATTGGAGTCAAACAAACTTTTCTGTGCAAGACTTGTGACGGTGTTATCTTTTTTATCACACACTCAGTACATCTGTGGTGTAGGCATAATTTAGTTGTGAAATTTTCAAATCAAGTTTTGTAATGTTACACATGCCAAAAATTAGATACAAGAGCTACCCATGAGTAATGTCTGTTATGTGATGTAGACCTGACTGATACTGTAGCACTAAGGATTATCCTGCACAACCCTTATGAGGCATTCAAAGGCATAGTGACATGAGACTGTAGAATAAGAGAAAATACCATTGCTTTTAGAAATTTCATTATAAAGTGGACCACAGTCCACTGTATTTTTTGGCTATGATTGACATCTTTCCATAGGATGAAGTGTAAAGAGCCCTTTAAAGAGACTACGCAAAAAAGGTAAGGAAAATGGCAAATGGAAGACACTTGCTGTAAATAACTTCAAAGGAATTAAAAATGTAAAAGCTCAGCTAACAACAGAGAGCAAACCACCCTGTCTGACTTAATAGATAATTGAGTAGATTTCTCAGCATAAAGGATGAAAAGAGATTTTAAAGCTTGAAGAGCCTGGAAAGAGAAGTTTGACTGAAGCAGATGTCAGCAGAAAGACGACATGCTGGCAAACATCCACAAAAAGATAGATACTGAACAGGAAATCCTATTTCTTTCTTCCAGCTATGGAGATAACTGGAGGAGAGTGGCTGGGGAACCTTTCAGCTTCCTTTGTGTAGACCCATTCTTCTGTTCTTTAATCTCTGTTCTAATGGCATTATTATTTGTACTTTTCTCTAAGTGCCCTGTACCTCTCAAGAACAAACAGGCTATGCATTTTTGCAGATGCCTTTAGTTTGAAACAGAGAACAAATAAAGCTCCAGAAGGGATACACCCTGTACAGGTGCCAAAGCCTCATTAGTGGTTGCTCACTCAGGCAGCTTGGGAGGGACGGCAGGGTCTCTGCCACATACTTCATCTCCGAGCTGTGGCAAAGAGGCAAACAGCTGCCTCTGCCTGCACACTTCACAAGAGGGCTTTCTCTTCCCTGAAATAGATTGTTCTACTGGGAACTGCTGGTTCAAAAAGCAAACAGAGAAAGCCACTGCAATTAAGAAATGGGTGCTTTCAAAATGTGTTTTTAAAATAATTTTTACACCATGCTTTTATTGCTTTTTTCTAATGCTTTCCAGAGAAGCTTTGTTTTAAGCAAATGTTTTACATTGTTTATCACTTATGGTAATGACTTGTTGCGTAACAATTTTGTTTCAAAAATGGTTTAAAGGTAATGAAATATCTTTCCACAGAAAATTAAAAGACTTTTTTTGCATTGTTGACTCATTTTCTTTATTAGGGATAAGCACTAGCTGGCTTTCTGTATTTTCGCTCAGATTGCTTAACCACACAGGGTTTTTCCCCTTCCCTAGCAAGGCCAGAAGACTCTATTCTTTAACAAATGATCTGGGATTTATGGATTTCAAGAGGATTATTGCACCCTGAGCCAATTCCCAGTCCCTGGGAAAAACTCAGTGCTGTGGAAACTTCTGGTGTGTTGTGTGTCACATATGTGTTTCTTTTGCTGCTTCTCCATTTCCTGATTTCCATGGAAAGGAAATGGGAATTTTGTATTGCCTGGAGCTGTCACATACTTTAATAGGTCTCTGTTCTGAATTCCTGCTCCAGTAAAAAAGGAGGTAGCCTATGTTCTACAAAGTATACTTATGGCCATCGAGTAGATACAAAGAATATTTCTCATTTATCAAAATTCCAAATTATATCAATTAGTCTACATTCTGCTTTTCTGCAAATGGATGGCTACAAAATGTTATTATCACTATTTAATGGCAGAAGGAAAGAAAAAAGGTGATTTTCCTGAAAACTCTGAAATATATTTCTTCTGACTACTCTGACTCCTAATCTAACTTAAGGACATTTAGGAGGCTGATAGGAAAATACTCAACCCCCTTGGAGAAGAAATATGTTTTTTTCCAATTCTTTGTTATTGGCACATATCATACTGTTAACTCTACTGTCTGGAACCTTCAGGTTTAGAAAGTTATTATTCAGTTAGCCCCAGTAGTTTTATATATACTGTGGTGTGTTACAACATTTCTCAATGAGGAATTTCCACCAGGGCTGCAGCTTTTCCACCACCTCTCCCCCAGGAGTCCAAATGACTCGTGGGCCTTGCATTAGAAGTCTGATAGCTCCTACATATCTTTTGCCCTCTCTTATTTCAACACAACATCTCTCAATTTATGTAGTAAGCAGAAGTAATCTATAATTGCAATTGTCTATAACTCTCACTAACCAATGAAACTATGTAGTTTGGATATTGTCAACACATTTATCAACTTCCATATAAGCAGTCCCCATAAGGTTACTCTTCCCTAGATGTCAGAAAGAAAGATTAGTAACATGGTCATTTGTTTCCTACTTTTTGTAGGGTTAGAATCACAACACTGACCCTCAACACACCCCTCTTATTACAGTGGTAGTAAGATAAATCCTAACTGAATATCAAGAGATAGAGAAAATATGTGCTCACTGCAAGTAACAACAGGAAGTCTGACTCGATCCTTCATAAGGTCAACATCCACTTCAAGCCAAGACAATTTTGCTTAAAATATCAGAAGCCAAAATATTGCTGAGATGAGATTCATATGTAATAACTGAGCCTTGAGCTGTCATCCCAAAACAAATGCATCATTTTCCCCTCATCAAATAGCAAAAACTTTTCCCAAATGTTAAAACTACAAGGTCAGGGGCAGAAGAATTGCCAGATAAAATTGGCTCTTTACCTGCTTCTGTTTAGCATATCAATCTGTGGTATAACTTCAAAGGCTACGTTTAAATAAACATCAGTATATCACTTGTTAACCAGCAGGAGTGGACGGAGTAAAACCCAGGATCTGGATTTACGCAACCTGTGCCTGAAGTGATCATAACGTGAGGGGTAGACACTGAAAAGGAAAGTCACTCCTACACATCAAGTTAGTCAGCTCTCTCTTGTTTATCACAAATAGAAAGCTTCTGGTTGCTATTTAACTTTTATGAGCCTAGAGGAAGAAGTAAATTGCCTAAAAGGGATTCAGATTTATATCCTTGCCAGTTTTCATTTTGTTTGTAAATCCCACAGACATCTTTCTGCTATCAGACTACTGTCTGGGGAACACAAAGGGTCCCAGTTCATTGATGTTGCTTTACAAATGTTTCCTACTATTTTTTTCTAATTCTTTTGTATGTGGGTTATAATGTTGAAATGATGAGGATAAATGTCCTAGGTCAAATCTTTTTAATGAAACTCTGTCTGTTCCAAGTATTATACTAGGATGAATGAGGATCTTTATTTTTACACTTGGAAAATCACAATTATGCTACAGTTTAAATTAATTCTTTCAAGTCAGTAAATTAAAAGCCTCTGTCTAGTGAGTCTTTTTCTTATTTGTTAGTAGTTTATTTTACCAAACAATTTTTTAAAAATAACTTTTTTTGTTGTTGTTAAATATCAGCTGAACGGTTCCTGACAATTGTCTAATCAGATTCTAAGAAATTACATAAATTAAACTAATTGACAAACCTGCATTTAAGCTTTTAACGTAAAATCACAACTGAATGCAAAAAACTTAATCCTGATTTAAGACAAGAAGCATAGTTCTACAGAAAGTGATGGAAACACAGTGACCTATGACACTTGGGGGAATACTGCTTTAGGACTTCGTTGTAATCCTTTCTGAAAAGATATTTTTTCTGTTTTTCTCCTCTGTATCCTGGACTATTTAAAGATTTTCAGCTTCCCATTTCCTGAGTCGTTCTTCATTCTCTCTTCCATCTGGTGAAAGGAGAGATATCCTTTCAGTTATTTCCCTTCTCAAAAGAAACAGGCATCTAACAGTTCTCTGATTCAACCCCAAAAAAACACACCCAGCTGCTAGCCTCATTTCTTCTCTGTCTTTTTTTCCTTTTTGCTTTTTTTTCCTTTTTCCTATTATTAAAATTACCTAACTGCTTGCCTTTCCTCTTACTTCCAATTAAAGAATATGTTTCTCTTTTCTTCTCCCAGTTTCATCCAGAGAAAAGTTAGCAGCTCACCAGCACTGCTCAGCCATTTTGCTTTGGCCTATTTCCAGTTGCCACAGATTATCATGTAATTTTTCTGTCTGTGTTGCCTGTTTGATCTTTTGTGACCAATATCAACACTGTTGGAATTTTCTTGCTTATTTTTAGCAATGAACAGACTGTATATCAAAGCTGGATATCTAAAGAAGTCATTCATCTAGAATCCCTTTATCCTGAACTTCTCCATACCATTTCATTTCAGCTCTCTTTAACAACTATGAAAGACAGGAATCATCTTCCAAAATGTTCGTATCTCTTACATGACTGTAAAGGAAGCCTATGCTTTTAGGACTCCCATCTAAATTAAACTGAAATTACTTCCATCAGCAAGAGAGCATTTCTGACTGACTGGACCTGAGCCATTCTGTTGATCACCACAGAACAGACCACATGAAAGTGATACTTATGTTAGCAGTAGCAAGGAAATAGCATCTGTTCCTTTACACCATCATATCTGTGAAAGTGGTTGTTAGCATATGTGATGGTAGCACTGTCAGGAGCTGGCCAGGCCCAGCCAGAACAGAGCTTGTTGTACTGCTCTAAGTATTTCTCTGCATAGGCAGACATCCTACCATGACTGATTAGTGAAAAGTTTCAACAAATTGATAAGTGCAATACTGAGACTTTCTTTTGCTTAAGGACCACCTAAAGAACAGAAAGGTTCTTGAATTGTCACTTATATGCCTTCCAAACAAAGACTCATCCTCAGGAGAAGGGCTGTTTGTGAGGTTGCTAGGTTTTCCTTAATATTTAATACTTTTTCGGATGCAAACCTACTAGGAATATTCATTCAATTTAAATTGGCTTGGCTGTGAACACTGTAATGTGGTTGGAAAACTGGCTAAATGATTGTAAATATAGAGTAATGATAAACAGCAGCACACTGAAATAGAGAGAGGTGTCTAATAATGATACATCTGCTCTTATTTATCTTCTTCATTTATGACCCCAAAAAAGAAGCAAATGGCATGCAGATGATAGTAATATACCCTAACTGGCATATGCAGAGGAGTGATACAAAGGTGAACAAACAGACAGAAACACAGGCAGAGGATAATTACATGGGATCCAATCTGAAAGAGGTAATTCTGGGATGAAAGGAAGGAGGCTATAATCCAAAATACATATATCCTCACTGGGAGGAAGAAATGTAGAGGATGGTAAAACTTGTGTATTAATGTAAAAAAATAAAGTGGCCAATGAAGATAAAAGAGCCCTTTCTGCCTCTCTCAATAGAATCAATGTTTGTAATGTTGCAGTTTCAAGGAGAGAAGGTTAGTAAAATGTTGAAAAGGATACAAAGTTCAGGAGGGAGTGGGAAGGACATTTAAGGCAAGAGATAATTTTGAAAGTCTCCTTCTCCTTTCCTACTTGATGGATGCTGGTCATTGAAGACATTTTCCTTCTTAGCCTTCTGAAGTGTGAAAGGAATTACACATTTTTACAGCCTGTTCCCTTAGAATGAAGGAGAAAAGAGCCATAAACGATATATTATCTTCAGGGTTTTCTTGGAAGGTGGAGCCTTTAAAAGCTTTGCTGTCAGATTTGTCTCTCAATTACAACACTGCAATGTTAAAAAATCTCACCTTAAGTCCACCTTTATTTAGTGCCACTTTTCTGCATAAAAAAATAACCAGCATAGGCCTCACATTTCTTATAAAACATTTTGTAACACAACTTTTTCTGATGAGCATTGAATTTTGCTGGCAACTCACCTATGTTACTGACATATAGTTGTTTTTATTGGCTGAATATATTCTTTTCATAAATAGCAATCACATACAGGATTTTAATATGAAGTCCAAATGACTATTATGCACTTTTGTACTCTTTGTTGTCTCTACAAATCTGTATTTTATAAACTGGGGTTTGGTTTTTTTCTTCTTTAACACTGTAATCTTTCCAGAGGACTAAGTTTCCATATGTTGGTAACCATAAAAGTAATTTTCCTATAGGTCCTTTCTAAAATTTGCTTAAGATGGAAAAAATTAAATGTGACAAATCTTTAAAAAATTCAATTCCTTCTCTTTCAAAAACACTTGTATTTGAAAACAAAATAGTATGTTTTGGGAAAAATCCAGAGATGTCAAAAATAGGAGCAGAAAGTGTCCATACCGGTTAGCAGAAAATTTTGATTGAATAATTGAAGTCCATAGCAACAAGATAAATGAGTGGTAGGATTTTCTAAACTGTCATTAGAAAAAAATCTAAAAAAAGGCTGAGGCTATGAAAGCAACATAATCGCTGTCACCTCTAAACTTGGCAGCTTATTTCTCCAGGGCCAATTACCTGCTGGTATGAACTGTCTCAGATCCACTGGATTTGAATTGTCAAAGCCTGTCCCTGTATTTCATACTCCCTAAGGAGTCCTTTCCCTTTATGGGAGCAAATGAACTCAAGGAATAGAACTGTCATTTTGTTTAGAAATATTATGGTTTGCCTCTATGTTTCCCTTTTTTTTTTTCTGTTTGCTTNCTTCGATTCAAACATACATACCTAAGCATACTTTGCAGAGTTTCAGTTGTGGTCCAAGTCCAGAGTCTGTTTCACTCACTCTGCGTTGACGTGTCCAAAGTACGATGCTGTCAGGAATAAAGTACTGCTAGAAGGTGGCTGGCTCTCAGCTGCAATTGCTTGTGATTCCACCTCCTTTTTTCCCGTGCCAAGGAAAACAAGGAAAATTCAATAATATCTGGGTATGTCCAATAGCCTTGCCTCTGAAACCACTGTTAGGGCTTTTCTTCCACTGCCTTTCAGGGTATAGGCAGTAGTCAGCCACCTGTGGTTTAAATGAGCTTGTTTTCTGCTGTGCTGGAACAGAACAAAGACAAATTCTCACAACAGGTTTAGCTGAGAAGCAGTAACAG
This sequence comes from Brachypteracias leptosomus, assembly GCA_013401335.1. NCBI lineage: Eukaryota > Metazoa > Chordata > Aves > Coraciiformes > Brachypteraciidae > Brachypteracias > Brachypteracias leptosomus. The sequence goes on from VYZX01010295.1 coordinate 8,512, forward strand.
ACAAGCCCCAGGTGTAGGCATTGCAATTTCTGCATAGCTTTGTCCACACTGCATGGAGAAGAGATTTTGAGCTCCTCACCCATTCAGAGGGAGAGAGAAGTAACATGAGAACAAGGGCCATTTACTGATCATCAGATGAGGATTCAATACATGACTTAGACATAAATATGATCAGTAGCATTTGCATGTGTGTATGTATGTAGGCAATGCATATAGTCTTTTGTAATTAATAAGAAAATCATACTTCCATCTCTCATCATTTACTGGCCAAAACTTTGTAATTCTACTTGCACAGCAGTTAAAAATACATCTTTAAAATATCTTCCTCTCTTCTCTTGTCAGTTTTGACTTACTTTGAAGTATGAATCTACAGAAAAACAATGTACTCACTCAAGAAGACCTGACAGTGACTTGATATATTGCATTTTGTGGCAGTGTTTGTCTATTTGTTTCTGTTTCAGTGCACCATGCTGAATAACAGGCACAATCTTTGAATGATCCTTCAACATATCCTTCTCTGCTCCCACTGGCTCAATTCAGAGCTGAAAACTTCAGGCTTCTACAGCCTTAACCTGTGGCTGGATCAAGCTCAGTAGTGTTCTTATATCACCACATGGCCAATGTTACGCCTGTGACAGTGAGAATGTATGTTCTGCTTGAGTAACTTAACATTTTAACCTCTTTTCTTATAGACTCAGATTCTCTCTAGCAGTAGATTATCTGTGACATATGGCTATGATAGTTTGCCACCTGAAATTTTCACATTAAAATTATTTCTATGTGAACAACATTTTAAACCATAACACTCAAAGCAACTTCCAGGGACAAAGTCACTGTTCTAAGTGTGGAATATAGTTTCAAGTGGAAAATAAGTCTAGGATAAAAAAAGTAATCTGTTTCTTTTTCCACTTATTTCATGTTTTTCTTACTTCACAACACTGATGCTATACAGTAAAGAAGTCCTTGAAAAGCATACACCAGTATGTGTCATTAGGAAAATTAAATGAGTAATTTCAAAAATATGTTTCAAATGGCCAATATCCTCCATCCAACTAAAGGTTTCACACCCTCTTGCTGCTTTTGTTTTGGTTTTATTGTGGCCAGCTTGCTTTCTCTGGAAATGTTTGCATTCTGTACATTTCCAGATAACTGATCTGAAACCTTGTATTTGTTTACTAACAGCTTACTGGTAACTACCACACTGAAATCTCAGATTTTAAAATTGTAACAGTGTTAATCAATTACAAAGAAGTCACTGGGCTGTATCTTTTCACATTACCCTGATATATTTAGAGCAAAAAGGTGTGTGTTTGGTAAGACTGACAAAGGCATGCTTAAATACAAGTGCCCTTCCATAGCTTCTCAGCACATTCATTACAAAATAGCTCTTCGTCAATGAGAGGTAAATCACATCCGTATAAATCTCCTGTCAATGCATTACTTCCAAAAGTACTAAATCTGAGCAAGATACTTTCTACAAAATAGAAATGACAACTACCCCAACTGCCCCAAAAGATATTTCTTCTTAGATATATTCAGATGGCAGACAACTTGGAAGCAGTAATTCAGCTCAGTGTCAAAAACCTGACTAATTGTGGTAAATCACAAGTAATAACAGTAATGAAGAAATATCATAAAGGAGGCTGTGGATAGACAGAAGAATTAAGATACCAGCCTTCTTTGCTCTTTTTCTAACCCTGCAGCAGAATTTTATGGAATAGTTTTCTATGATTTGTGCTGTTTCTTTCATGCAAAACCAACTAGTGATGGGTATCTGTAGTTGAAAACACTCATCAGAACAACTTTTGTACAAGCAATGGCTTGTGACATACAGACCCAAAAGTTTCCCTATGACAGTGTAGTGGAAGGATCGGGGCAGGGAAAGGGATTTTGTTTCACTGTGATAAGCTGTATGTGNACAGATAAAAGCACACAGGTAAATCAGTCCAGAATCTGCCTACATTCAGGGCCAATTTCGAAGTCAAGGCAATCCTATTATGCATTACAAAGCAATATGAACATGAATGACATATGAAAAGGCAAAAGGAGGGTGTTATTCTAATACAGTAAACTGTTCTGAATAAGAATTCTTCTTTTAAATGATACCAAAGTGAAGCCACTGGCAAAAATCATATTCATTTAAACAGGACCAGTACTTCCATCCACATTGGCTTCTGTGTTTTCACAGTGGCTAAGTTAATGGGTACCAAATTTGGAATAACAGAAATGGACGCAACCACACTACTAATAAGTAATTTTTTTCTTTTACATAGAAAACAAGAAACAGTAAAGTGTATGAAGGTAAAATATTATGGAAGTGCAGGTCCTTCTAGTTTTCCCCACAGCTCTCTTGCAAATTGAGTTTCAACAGGTCAGTAGCACTATGCAGAGAGACTGAAATGATTCTTTTCTAATTGATTCTGTGATATTTGCTCATAGAAAATGACAAAGGGTTTGCACAGGGTAAAGAAAAACACTGTTGGAGTCAAAGAGAGTGCCTACTTTGCTCACTGAAGAGAGGTTCTACGTATAACAAAGTTTCTGTTACTCTCTGATAGAGCACAAAATATTATAGATAATAGCAGTGGACGTCATTCAAAATGAAGCTTATTCTAACCTTTTGACTGAGCCTCCAAGTTCACTGAAGGTATAAATGAAGTCTGAATTTTATATATAAAGATTTAAGACCAAAATGCTCTTCAAAATTTCAAAAGAAGCCAGAACAGTTATCTCTGTGTGCATTTTTTTCTGGTACTCGCATTGGAAGGAAATTCAGTGCATTGTCATCCCAGTAGAATTCATAGTGAAGAAAAACAAACACTTGTTTTGGTGGTCATATCTCATTTGAAAAATTTGCTAGTGAGGTTTTTATTATTTAGAGACAGAATGAAGATTCTTGACTTATTTTTGAGACTGGCAACTATTTTGTTCTACTGTCCAATTTGGATTTTAATTCTCCTCAACCCTATGTTCTCCTAATTGGTCCACAGAAGTAGCTGGGCTTTGGTAAGAAAAGCTGAAACTGCATCACACAAATTATTTTGAGTAAATGTTTTGTTCAACATTTCTGATCAGGCAATGACTCTAACAAAAGGTTTTCAGATTGTTATTGCACTATTCATAATCTCGTTCATGTTTTCCGCTCTTTGTATCTCAGCATGTGATGTAGTGTTCACATTGCTTGAAATGCTGTCCATAGATCTGGCTTCAATACTGCACCCAGCTCATACTTGGCCCAAGAGCTTTGTCATCCACAGGAAATGCATCCTAACATTTCAACCCTGAAAACAATCGGGAACCAAAATACAGTTCTTTGAAGTTGAAGAAAATGTACAAAAACATACAGAAACATACAGAAACATCTGAGAACAGGAACAAAGGTGTTAATTTAAAACGAATGTGATCTTTATGTCTTTCTCATCTTTGCACTACAAGTAACCTACGAGATATTACTTTCTTGAAACTCTATTGATATAATATTTCTGACTGCCTAATAGAGCTACTAACAGCTAGTTTAGCCTCTTTGGGTATTTTCTTACATGCTTTGTACAAATGAACATGTGGTGATAGCATGAAAGACAGTGTGAATTCCAGAGATGCTGTAAAACCATTGATGCACTTGGGTAGTTTGGAAGACTACCAGACAGGCGGATGGGTTCCAAAGCTACAGGTTTTAATTTAATTAGGGTTTTCCTTCTCTGAAATTAGTTATTAAAATGTATTTTCTTTATAGGTAGTGATCTGATGACATTAATAAGACGGAGTATTTCATCAATTTCACCAACAACACTGAGGAGATAACCTGGCCTAGTGTAAGAACTAAACCAGAGAGATTTTGTCTGAAAGTAAAGCAAGGCACTTGTGTTCACTGGGCATGCACTAAATGGGGACATATTTGAAGAGCGATTGTCAGGAGGATGGAGCCAGGCTCTTCTCAGTGACATCCAATGTTAGGACAAGGGGCAATGGGTGCAAGCTAGAGCACAGGAGGTTTCGGGTAGACATAAGGAAAAACTTTTTCATGGTAAGGGTGGCAGAGCACTGGAA
>VYZX01010298.1:7572-26822 GCA_013401335.1 Brachypteracias leptosomus
AAAAAAAAAAAAAAAGGGAGAGAGAAACAAAGCAAACACCTTCTCCACTCCCTTCAAAAGATCCCTGAATACTGCTAAAGTAGTCAAGTATATACCCCGTTCTAGTTTCAAGCTAAGGCATAACTTCTTCAGAAATTACCAACCTTCCAAGTCAGTTCAGAAGAGAATATGTCTTGCTATGGCAGTTGTTAGCAACAGAGCATGGATTACACTCAGCAGACAGCTCTAGAGCTTTTTCAATAAACTCTGTGGCCACTACTGACCCTGGCTAAACCTCTGATGGCAGATGATTATTTCCTCAAATTTTCACTATAGTGTTTCTTCAGAAGAGCAATATCAGATAAAAATACTGAAGACTAGCATGTTCTTTCCATAGTGAGCAATTTATCTGTCACTAAAAAAAACAAACCTAAAAGACCTGGTTTGTATCAGCTATTAAATCCAATAGCATGATGTAACACACACTTGAGAAAAAGTCTGAGGCTTTTTTCCATATTTGTAGCACTCAAGGCTAAAACAAGCAAAAAGACCCTACACTATCATTAGTAAAACAACCCTGATAATTCTTCCTAATAGAAAATTCTCATCAGTATGTGAGAAACTAGAGTAAATGTACCTAATTTTATTCTCATATGTTGCAAATCATGTTCTTGAAACACTTCCATCACTTACTACTAAATCACTAGTTAATCTCAAAATTGGACATATATACCTGTGTAAGAGAAGTGCTAAACTAGTACAGAGAAAATTTCATTGTTTCAATTCATTTTTCAGATGCAACCTTTCCCCCCTAAGCTGTACCCTGTACTATAACATCCATGCTTAACACTTATTGAGTGACACCATTGTATGAGTTACAAATTGTGGTTGGGATCACTTACAGGCACCTGCACCTGCATAGATGCTGAATGGTACTCATCTACTTATGGTCTGTGCCATGCTGTCTCTCTCCCCCTACGAGGGATTTAATGTCAGGGATGTGTTCCATTGATGCTTCCTGTTGGTTTGTAGGCCAAAAGATTTATGGCAGAATCAGAGGATATTTTGTAAGCTTTTATTGCGTATTCAGTCTGCAGAGGCTTTATTATGGCCTTATGGCCTGGTTCCCACATCTGATTTTACTCCAGTGAAGCTAGTAACAACAAAAATATCCTCAAAAGGTTGGACACAATTACTGATATGATGCTGGAGAGGATAAGTATTGTATTCACAAGAATCCTTCAAAACGATAGTAAAATGGCATGTCTCATTTGGCAGTCTGATTTTTTGATCTCTTCTGGAAATAATGTGATGTACGGCTACAATTTTTTCTTCTCCCCACAAGAAGCAACTGACAAGTAACTACACCCGCAGCACCGAGTAAGAATCTGTATTTCTAATCTCTCTTCAAAGTGCAGAAGTGTTACAGAAAAGATGCAAGATACTTATGCTCCGCAACCCTGGTAGGTTACTGTGACTCTCACTAATGAGTAGCAAGACATCTGTTTAACAAGCATGCTAGGGAGGTCAGAATCCCTTCTAATGTATATTTTCTATTTCAATTTTCTATGCCACATATAAGCAAACATATATAATTTTATATATATTCCTAAAATGCAAATACATTGTGAGACTTTAGCCTTGAAAGGGTTTTTTTTTTCCCAGAAAACTGTACTTATATTAAAAAATACTAACAGTGAGCTCTCAGAACATGAAAACATGTAATAGTATTTGGATCTCATTTCTCTTTGAAATTGTTCCTGAAACCCTTTCGTTATGCAGATTTGTCATATTGACCTTCCTATCTTTTGATAGTATTGGCCAAGAGACATAGAGAAAGCTCACTCCTGTAGAATTAAGCTTTCTTCACAATGCAGGTTTTCAGATTCAGTACTGTCGGCCTCTGTATCAATTCCATGATTCACACGAGCTTTGGGTCAAGCCTTAAGTGACAGAATGGATTTACTGCTTCTGGATACCTTTCTTTCCCTTTATCACTGTCTTCCCCCCACTACTGGAGTATTCATTACCTTAGATCAGGTTAATAGCATGCTTGTAAGGACTCATTTTGTATCTTGAGGATCTTATATTAAACATTCTGTTCCCTAAATGGGCTAAAAAATTATTTACCTGATTACAGTTCCAATTCCTGTACTGGAGCTGACTGAAATTTGCTTTAAAAGCTTCTATTTCAGAACATTTTACTTGTCATACAAAAGTACATTGTACATTAACGAATATAAATAATAGAGGTTAAGAGACAGCTGGAGTAAGTGTTATGTGGTAAATTGACACATCCCCTTTCACACAAAGTGCAGTGTCACTGCTCTAACTGCAGTGCAATTTGCATACAGAAATGGATAAACCTTAAAAGACAACAGCAGTTGATTAATTTTAACTAACCTTCCCCAAATCCATAAAGCATAGGTAAATATTCATACGTGGGATGCCAGCTATCTCTTAGTCTATCGTGATACATTATTTACTTTGTATCTAAATGGCCTGTCAGACTGGAATACAGTTCTGAACCAAGCTTCAATAATAGAAATTACAGCATAAAAAAAATATTTTGCAATTCCTTGCAATGCAAGGATGCAAGATGCTAATATGTTACGTAAGAGATAAGATGGAGAACAAGGAAAAATAAAGAACTAGCTAACTTTACTATTTTACAGACAATGGTGGTTCTTCCTTTCAAAATATTTTCAGGTTTTTGTTGTCATCATTACTTTGAAATAAAATCAGCTATGCCTTAACTTACAACTAAACAATCATGAAATAAATGTCAAGATACTGAAAAGTAGCTTCAACAGACTGACACTTCATTCACTCTAAAAACCAGAAAACACCTGGTCTGCATTCCTGCATGCCCTATAAGCTGATTTTTAGATATTTCAGTTTTAAACATACATCAGTTTTTGAGCTCACAAATTCCATATATATAATTTTTACATGTAAATACTCAAGCACGATATCAAAATATTTGGCTTCCTATAGGGACACAACCTAGATGTCTGTGTCTCCTATTAGTGCAACCCTGTTTCTAACTAAAGTAATTCTCTAATGACTAAAATAATTCTTGCCTCAGCTGGCAAGAGCTTTTGTCCATTCTCAAAGCTGTATCTTTATTAAAATTTATTATTTCACCAAATCATCATAACATGACATTACAGACATACCAAATCCCATGCAGTCAGCATTTATACTTGCTCAGTGGCCCCATTTTTACACTTACTGACCACTGCACCTTCATCATATGCATTTGCATCACAGCACAGTATAGCAGGACAGACTGGAGGATGCACAATGTAGCTAGCCTGAACAAGGCATCAATCCTTTGATTTGTCTAGGGATAGCATGCTGATTTTATTTACTGGATTAAAATAAAATCTAAAGCCAGAAAAAGTTATAGTGGTCACTAGCTTTTACTAAGCATAGGCCATGTTAACTTGTGCCTTCATCTTGGAAAGGCTTCTCCACCAAACCCTGGTGTTAAAAAGAGAAGACATCCTGCTTTTGTGTCACATACTTCCATTTAACATGCTCTCTGACATCTGAGCAGGGCTATGCAAGTATAGAGAAAGGCTGTGCAGGGCTTACTGCAAAATCAGACCCTGTCTGAAGAGACTATCTTAAGACATATTGTATGCCCACATAAATTTTAGGTGTCTCAACATTAAGCCTCTAAATTCAGTTGAACAATGCAAAAGGAAAAAACCTCACAAAGCAGGCCACATGTTCCCCATTTGACTATTTAAGAAATAAAATACAAATGCAAAAAACCACACCATAACTGTGGCTGTACTAATAGTCACAATAACATTATCAACAGATGAGTTGAAGAGATTTTAGAGAAATTCCTCTAGTGCCAAAGTGTCAATGCTCACACAAGCCATATGAACTATAATATAACATTTTAATTCAGAAGATATTTTTAGTCTATGTAGAGAACAATATGTTCACTGCATGTCTACTTTAATTTCTGAGACTAGTTTCAACACTAATGCTTCACAGTAATTGATGAAGCTCTTGCAGAAGATGGAATGCCATCTCCATGAAGAAAAAAATACCATTTTGCCATAATATAAGACACGTTTCCTTTTTCATTGCACTTATAAGCAAGTTATACTGCAGCTAAACTACAGGTGAGACTTGAGTGTATGCTGCAAACCCTGCTGCAGGCTTCAACCAGAAGCCAGAACTCCATCCCTAGCCTTCTGAAAATAGCTCTTGCAGAGGATATGGCCACCAGTGTTAAGGATTCCACTGAAGACAGGCTCAGTGGAAGACAGGGAAGCAAAGAAACTCCACAAACATGTCATTGCAGCAGCCGAGCCTTCTTTCATTTACTGTTCAGAACTGCCACACTTATTGTATAGGAAATTATTTGTATCCTATGCATGAGACTTCTATAATTCCAGAATTGGTGCTCCAAATTCTACCGCATTTTTATACAAACAATTCCTGTGTTCATTTCACTGACAAGATGTGGTACATTTCATTTGCATATCAGTCAGGGATCTATTAAGGCAGTAAGATTCTTACCAGAATTATTCTTACCAGAAGAATTTTAATCAATTTTAGATTGCTGAAAAACAACTTTGTAGAGAAAGAAGCTTCTTACTGTCTCACTTACAAATAATTTTCAATGTAAAATTTCAAGACAATACAGTTAAATATTCTAAGCTTCCACTAAAATCAACAGCAGTTTTGATCAATCAAAGACTCCAATAAAAACTGATACAAACTTTACAAAGTTTGGCCCTCAGAACCTACATACTTCTGGGACAGAAAAAGGTTGCTGTTAATGCAGTAGAGATAGCTCTATTTCAGATCCTTCCCTTATAGGAGTCCTTATGCACATAGTTCATGTAATACTGGTAGCAAAGAATTAATTAGAACTACTCTTGAATAAAGGCATGCCTGTATTAAAGTACTAGCAGGATCCAGACTTTCTAGAAGAGCTGCCTTTTAATGCAGAAATCCACTACAGACTGTTCATGGTAATATTTTAAAATGTCATGTTTTACATATTTATGTTAAATAACTGGCATGAAGTTACAATCAATACATGAGCTTTACTACAGTGCTACTAAAGTAGTCTTATTAGAAATGCACACTGGCACCATGCCAGCAAGTGATGACAGGTTTTTCAAATATATTCAGTTGAACTGCTTGATACTGCTCTCTATACCAGCAATAAAGTTGCCATCAGCTTCTGCATGAATAACATGGAACAATTCCCCAAGTGCTACCTAATTATTTTTCCTAGGGCTGCCACTGACTTCCGTCTCCTGGGATGCAAGTCACTTCTCTCTATACTTTGTTCTGTCCCGTTGTTAAAAGGGCTAGAGACCTATGGACTTGAGGCTGTTGGCTCAAATGTGTAGTTTGTTAAATAACAGTCTACAGGAAGATATGAAACAAAATTACTTTGGAAGATTTACCATGTCTTTTACATAATCTTACAGAAAATCTCAAATACCCAAGCCTGCAGACTGAGAAATAGCCTATGAAATTTTGTACTGATAAACCTAGATAAAATTTTAGAAAATTCTAACAATTCTGCAGCTGTTTGGCATTACCCCTCCAGTTTCCATGGATACAACCATTAAAACAGCACAAACAAAGCTGCTGAAATTTTGAAATTAGTATTATTTTAAATTATTCCCTCTCACAAAAATTCTGGTGACAACAGACATGTTAGAAATACTGAAATTCTTTGGTTGATAGTCCACTCACAGCTGCAACACAGCTAAAACAAAGGTTATAAAAGAGAAGACCATAAATCAACGTTTTACCTTTTCATTTTAGATAAAGAAGACTAGAAGCAGCAGGAAAGATGAGTAATATTTACAGGAAGAAATGTTTTCCAGTTACATTGTTTTGCCACATCAACAATTTTTGAAAGAAGCTAGCCTTCCTTGTGGGACACCCCCTCCTCCCCCCCAACAAAGCCAAAGCCACAAAGCCACCAGAGAAGGTGTATTTGCTTTTTAGGACAACTATAAAAGCTGCATTGCAAATATATCCAATTTTGCTTGTTTATATGATCACAAAATATGATACTCCCTGACACAAATTCTGATTCAAGCTAGAACATTTNATATTATGTGCTGCCTTTAACAGAGGCATAGGGGGCAAACTTTATAATTAATATGACTACATGACTCATTGAAAATAATACACTGAAGCAAGTAACAGAAATAATCAAGGATGACTGCAAGCAGATAACTTTTAAAGACAAGGACGAATGAAAAATCTCAAAAGAGCAATACTCTTGGGGAATCAAGATAAACTTTATTACAAGCTTTGTTAGCTTTTTTTTTCATTTTGATGAAAGGAAGTCTCATTTTAAACATCTCATTAGGCTTTCTGTACCATTGCATAAGCAAATCTAATGCCTTCTATTTCTGACGAGGAAACAAGCTATATAGTTAACTGCCTCAAAGATGTAGAAAAACATTACTAAATGCAAGAAAGGAAAGTTTGGATTCCCTTCACTATTTTCACAGACATTTAAAAAATGCTGCAAGGTTTGCCAGGAGAGATTTCTGAGCTAATTTCTTCTACAATTTATTTTGAACTACAAATTACTTCCTCTTTTGGATTTGATATTAATTATTAACTTTTAAGAGAAGAGCTAATATGCTAAGATCCTTTACAATAAGGGTGCTATTGAAGTTTGTAACTCAAAGTCAAAGCCAAGTAACCAGCCAAAACCAAGGTTCTAATGAACTCTTTAAACGAAAGATGTAATATATTGTGAATCTTAAAATCTTAATTGAATTTATACTCTCAGACATTTTGTAAGAATTTCATAAAACGCCCTCTTGATGCTTTGATAACCAAACAGGCAGCATACACTGCACCAGAAAGCACGCAGTAGACAGACTGGCAGAACTGAATTTCAAGTGATTAGCTGTCTTGGTTCAGCCAGGATAGGGTTAATTTTCACCAGGAGTTGCTATTCGATACCATGCTGATGTCATGTCCGGTACACCAGGGCGGGCAGTGCGGGTCTGGCTTTGTCTCACCCGGGTTGCCTCGCTCTGTGTCTGTAGCTGTATCCCTGCGGTCTGTACCGTTATACCTCTTGGTTTTGTACATTGTTATCCCTGTTGCTGTTACTGTTGTTGTGATTGTTGCTTTTGCATCGCTGTATTAAATTCTCTTATCTCAACCCGCGGGGTTTGTATTTTGCTACCTCTCCTGTTCCCGTCCGGGGGCTGGGGGGGCAGAGGCCACGTGGTGCCCGGTCCCGGCAGGGTTTAAACCACCACAGTAGCACAGCATGCATATTTAAAGACCAAATGTCTCATATCAAATTAATGAATATATTAGATTTATAAGGTATGCTAGACTCAGGTATCATAGAAGGGCAACTGAATATTGATACAAAACAAGCTTTTCTAATTATTACTCTGAGTCATCAAATAGACCAGCAACAGGACCAGTACAGTTCACCTCCTGTCCCCCAACCTAACCTCAATCCTAACCTCCATCCCCCTAAACATACACATCTCCAGAGCGTACAACCTACCATGGAAAGCGTAGGAAGGATGAGTACCTAAAAAGATTCTGCATCTAGTTTCCTTTTCCTTTGGGGTCTTAGCCTAGGAAGGTAGCTAGACATGGCAGCTACAGTTCTAAAGATTTTTTGCCTCCTTTTCTCAAAACTCAAAGTACAATTAGTTTCTCTTGTTGTTTACTACTGCAAACATGGTTCTTGGGAATACTTCTGAGCACACCAGACTGTTCCATACTGGCTTCCCCACAAAATCTGTGCTGACCAGCTGCACCAATTCCTTCTAGTAGGAATGACCTATCCAAAATCAGAACAACTTCCATGAAACAAAAACAATCCACCTGCTCCACACTTTAAAGAAAGCCACCAAAAGTAGAGTTAGAAGATCTGATACATCCAATATAATAATTAGAAGGAAGTAGCGAAATGTGAAATCCTAATTCTGTAATGACAAAACAGTTCAAACGTAATTTGTTTTTAGAGAATAAGGGCCATTCAGGTTTCCCTCCAAAATGGCTTGCCCTGTATTCATGGTTAAGGAGAATCAGCAAGTACCAGCAAAAGGAGAAAAGGCATAGAGAACTATACCTCTTCAGCTTCCGCTGAAAAGGAAAAACTCAATGAAAAATTACATGGCTTTATTAGCACAGCAGTGTTTTCTTTTTTTGTCCATGCAGTTTAACCAGGACAGTATAAAGGAGAGAGCTATGCTATAGAAAGAGGACAAACCTATATAATGTGCTACAAAAATTAGTCTAATAACAGAACTACTTAATTTTCAAGGCTGTCCTTACAACTTACTGCTAGTTTTCTAGCATCTGACTACATAGAGGGAGAGGGATATATATACACATACTCATTACAAGTCTGCATGTCAAGGTTTAAAAAAAACAAGACAGACGTTAATGTGGAGAGCATCAACAACCCAACACAGAACCGTTTAAATAAATAATTTAAAAGACTGAAATAGCATCAAGCTATTCTGTGAATGCAGAATTTTATTTCTACAGCCCAGATACCTTTCCCTGTATAATCCTGCCACACGCTACGTTACTAGCTTGCTGTCACTATAAAGCTTACTATTACAGATTGCTGGGGATACCTAGAAGCACATAAGGACAATTTAGCTATCATGATATGCTCTATCAGTAAATATCCAGCCTACATCAGCTAGATAAATGGGGGATTCAAAGCTTAATTAATGAAAAATTTACATGTTTACTACTTCTTCCAGAGAGGTTTTTTCATATTACATAACATCAAAAGTTACAGGAAGAAAAGGAAAGCTAGGCAGCAAGTGCATTTCTTTACAAAACGCATTGCATGTCAACATGGGCGCAGTGCTTCTTCAAGGCATGTAACCTTGAAGTGAAAAGGGTTTCTGCTACTTCAGAAAAATTAGCTTGATAGTACACATTACATATGTTCTTTTTTCATTGCCTAAACAGACAAGAATTGTTTTAATACCTTATAGGAGCCATATTAGCTAGTTTGTTTCCACATAAAGTAGAACTGTTTTAAGACTAAAAATTTTAAGTTATATGTGAAGAGAGGCCGAGTCTAACCTCCATTATGAAAAAATCACATACGTTATATGAAAGAAGACTTGACATGTATTTCAGATTCATTGCTATTCAATGGCATCCCATTATATAGTTATTTGTATGACACAGAAAAAAAGGCTTTCAAATTAAACAACCAAGTTTAATTACTCTACAAGTTGACATGGACATTTCATAGTCCTCCAATTCCCAGTTCTCATTTAAACATGAGCATCAAGTCAGAATATGATTTCTAGAAACTATCTCACAGAACCTTCAGAAACAGGATAATGCTAGCAGCCAAAGTCATTAGTATTCTATCGCATAAATTGCAAAACCATATCCTCCACCTCAGGATTCAGTTAATCACCCTGTGTTATGATACATGCACATATGTACAAGTAAATATAGATATATACACATGTGTGTGTGAACATGTACCTTTTACCATGTACACATAACAGCCTCTACTGAAGTATTTGTGCGTATGTTTTGGTCTGCAGAAACAGTCTTTAGGCAAATTGCACAATATGAATTTTGGATGTTTAGGTACTATATCCACTTTTCCAATAATTCTGTAAAGCTTTGATCAATTCACTTGCCTTCTCTGTGTTTCTGTTCAGCCATCTGGAAAATTCAGAAAATAGCTTGTTTCCCTAGTGTATTATAAGGCAGAATACTCAGAAAGCATTTTCAAGGTAAGCAAGAAAGATTTCATCAAAGCAAACCAGAAAGCCACAGTAATTTCTTCTTCATTCATACAGTGAGTAACTAATGGTCAGCAGAAGTCAGACCTCTTTCCCAAACACAACTAGCCTCTCCAGAACATAAGTATTTACACTTTTATTTCCTAAACTGAGGCAATCATAGCATTTCCTGTTTGAGTAAAATAAACTCTGCAGAACAACAAAGCTATTCCCAGCCTCAAATTTGACATATTTTATACCTAAAAATACTCCAGTTACCCTTGGAGATTTCTATTTTCTCTTATATGGAATAACTGACTCACGGATCTGGCCATTTCCTGATAATAAGAACAATTTTAGAGTAACTAATAAGGGACCAAGATCTTTTTTTTTTTAAATTTCATTGTTTACTTTCCAGTATTAGAGGCAAGCCTGTATACCAATGCTGCTCCCTGACTTTGGTGACTAATGTTTATGAAGATCACATTTAATACTCAGATGAACAACAGAAGATGAGGTGCAATTATACTGAAAAGATTTTCCTGAGTCCATTTAGTACTGAAGCTCTTTAGTAAGCTCTTCCCCTTATATGCCAAAATCTCTTATATGTCTAAATGTTGCTCTTTGATATATGTTAAAACAGAATAACTTTCAAACTCCACTTCTGAAAGCTTTATTGTAGCCTGTTCCCAAAGCACAAACTTTGGGAACTCCTTGGTAAACAGTCAAGACTTCAGAACAGAAAATATGACACTGATAGAAAGATCATACAACAAGATTAATGGTCCTCTACCTTTCAAGAACAATCAGCAAAACCCCAAATCCACTATGCTCTGGAACATAAAAATCATTAAAGCTGGGAAGTTTCTCAAGTCAACACAATTGAATATAACATTCCATGAAAGTACATTAATCTGGGGTCGTGTCCATCTTAATTATATTTTTCCATTATATTACAATAATTTCTCTTGAATTGCAATGCTAAGGCCATTAATGCATTAATACAAGTTCTTTGAGCAAGCACTAGATATGTGTGCTATAGAATTTTGTGAGACAACATGTACATTTCCATTTTATTTTCCTGTTTCTTCTCAAATTTTCTTTGTGATATTTCTACAACACAGTTATTTTAATGTAAAAAGAAAAGTTAATTTCATGTATCTTCTCAGTGAACTTCAGTGAGAACGGGTACTGTGGTTTTACTGTAAAAATATCATTAGTTATATTGCTTTCAGTGGAAGCACAGTCAAGTATCCAATAAAATAATTTAGAAAAATCTGGTAGGAATACGTAGGCCAACATATTTTATAAGTAAACTAAAAAAGCTTCTTTGCCAAAAAAAAGAGGAAAAGGGCACTTTTTCAGTTTTTGTGTATAACAGATAGCTGGAATATTAAGTAGCTGGGATAACCTGTTTGATTACCTATTATCAGTTCCTCTGTGTGGGTCAATGAATTAATAAAAATTAAGAGATCTGAAACAGAGACTGGAAACACATTGTTGCATTGTTACGGAGGAAGTAATAATGAAAAATGAAATAAGTATTATCACAAAATATGAAGCATAGAATTATTTCTCACTAGTAACTGGGCGTAGCAATGAGTGAAAAGGTTCAAGTCACAAGGAAATACATAAGGAGAAAACCTACCACATTGAACCAAACTTAAGAGAGTAACCCTCAAAAACAAGGAGTATCATTCACCTGGTGAAGTTATTTTTAGCTTCAAGAAGAAAAACATCAGAAACGTCCTTCCATTACTAAACTTTTACTTTATCTATGTTATTTGTAATATACAGTTGATAAAATCAAGTGAAGACTGGAGACCAGAGTAACAGGTTAACTCTTCAAAGTGGAAAAAAAGGGAGAAGGGGGAGACACCATGCAACAGCATAGAATGAACAGTAAGTGGGGAAAAACAAAAAGGCACAAGTGTTGCACTGCATGCAGCCAGTGCACTCTGTATCTCTGTTACATAGTCAACTTTCTATTCTCATTTAAACACACACCTTTAATAGCTTGGTAGGGTGATAGAAAATTCCTGAAGACTGACAGAGACAATATCACTGTTAAAAACAACCACAATAAAAAGACAGTAAAAATTGAAACTATAAATATGCAGGTTTGATCTCTCAAAGAGCTAACAATTTCAAAAACTTCTTAAGTATGTAGTGGAAGAAAGTTGGAAACTGCAGTTTGATTTAAGAATAGCAATGTGGATTAAAGCAAAATACATAATTAACATGCTGCAGTGAGCCAGGTCTCAACCTCCAAAGGGGCCCAAGCGTGACAGCAGAGACTGAAAATGGCCCAAACTGCAGCACCTGTTATGCTGCATATTAAATCACAACTGTCCAGTTACAATTTTCAAACATAAGAAGACCACATGTTCAGAAGCAACCCATCTTTGTGACCTGCAATTTGCAGTATCCGCTACTACCATGTCTATTTGTATACGCTGCAGTATCTGCTACTGCGGCGGGAGATCAATGGACAACGCATACACGGACTAATGTAATCCAAGCATTGCCGTTTATTGCCCGAAGCTCACTCGTTAGATACCCACCAGCGCTGACCACGCGCTGGAAGCACAACTCTGATTGGTAACAAACTCTGCCAGGCGCTAAGCAACATCTGATTGGCCAGGCACTGCTCTCAAGCTGCCGCCCTTAGTTCCACCCTCTGCCTCCTTTCTCTTGCTGCGTCACTGCCGTTTCACGTGCAGCACATGGCTGTCCTTGTGTGTCCTTGTTTACATGCTCCATGTAGCCGTCCTTACTGGCGCCCCCAAGTCTGGGTTTGCTCACATGCCCATTCTTATGGAGATACCTCTCCACAAATCCCCCTTTTTCTTTTTGAGCAATCCAGACTTGTTTAACAGCACGGGGCAAAACGGTAATCAAGAAACTTTCATATACAACGTAATAAAAATACAAAAACTACAACAGTTACAATACAAAAAGGAACAGTTACTAATACAAAATAGAATCAAATCTTTCAACCATCCCCCCAAACCCAAACTCTGCAACCAAACATCAAACCCTGTAACTACACTGCTTGTGTATCATGCCAAGGATTTAAGGGTTAAGGGGACACGGCTTCTGCCGGCTGTTGTTTCCACGGCTTTACCCATCGTGCAGGTATCCAACAGATCCCTTNTGGGGCAGGTAGGAGGAAAGAATTACTACTACCCCCAGGTGTCTGGGGCTGTTCATTGAGGGAATAATTAGGGAGTTTAGAAGTATACTCATCTTTCGCCAAGTCCTTCAATTTCCAGATCAGTTCCTTCAGCTGTCTATCGCCGAAACGCAAGTTCTCGTCTTCCTGCTTTTTGACAGGCGACTCCGGTGTTGAAGGAGGAAGTGGAGGATAGGAGGCTGGAATTGGTGGTGGAGGAAAATTTTCAGTCAACACATTCTCCTCGTCGTAATCGGACTCGTCCTCGGATACCGAGCTTGATACCGACGGTTCTTCCTTTCGTTCTCTTCCCGGTGCCTTCGCCGCACCTCCAGTTTTAGGTCGAACTGCCGCGTCCGCTGCTATCGCCACTGGTGCGGGCACTGCCACCACTCCAGCAGATGCGGGCAGTGGAACCCTTTTTTATTTTATTGTGACACAATGTACAATAAAAGTCCCAAGTGGCCAAAGTGCTTAACACTCAAGGAAAGGGAAAAGGTAGGAAAAGGGAGCTGCCATGACTGCCCTACACTAATACAAGTGTCACATTTGCAATATGGCCAAAGACTTCCAATTAATGCCCAGCTTTAAGCAAGTGTAGACTGGGAACACTTTTCCTTGCAGTTGCACTTCTGCCTTCCTTCTGAGACTAATTACAACATCACTGGAGCTTCTTCATGCCCCAAACTGGTCTGTCTGTCTGTCTCACTAAGTCTAGAATTAACCTTGAAAGGAGACTGGGGTCATGCCTCCAGGAAAGAATTCCACATAAAGGAGGATCAGAGGGATCAATTAAATGTTCAAAGAAGAGATAGAGGCAAGAATAAGCAGGTGTCCTGGAATTACAGGTTCATACTCTCCCTTCTAAGGCAAACTCCTGAAAATGTCATCCAGAGGCACAGGAAAACTACAATGCTCCTTGTAGGATATACCAAGCCAGGCAATCCACATGAAAGGACCCAGTATTGATTAGAAAACCAGCTGCACAAATGCTTTCTCAGGGTGACAAGGAATTGTTTTAGTGCACTATATATTAGCTTTAGGACAACCTCAGTTCATAAATAAGTGCAATGAAAAGATATAGCTTACATTAAATCTTAATATTGTGTTTTTCTAGGTTATGCACAATAATTAAAGGAATGATTCTGTACAAAAAAAAAGGCAAAAAAAATAAGTGTATCAGATTCAGAATTGAGAATGCAAAGACAGAATAACACAGTAAGATTTAAAAGATTTGAGTTACATTAAAACATTAGCATTTCAAAAATCTTTATTGAACAGAAACTAGGAAATGTTCTATTTGACATGCTGTAGACTGAATGGCTAATGAGACATATGCAGAAACAAAAAACCTGAGATATTAAAGGACAAAGAACAAAGTGAGTAACTAAGTTGTTTCTATGGTTGCATTTGTTTGTACAAACCCACCTTGGAATAAAAGTGAAATTGTAGCATAAGAAAATAAAAACAGATTAGTAAAATTATCTAAGCGCAAAGTAAAGCTTCTTGGGGGGGTGTTTAATTCTAAACTAACAAGAATTTAAAGGTCAAATAATAGTAAGAAGGGCAAAAAGTAATTATGAGAGCACTTTTTTTTGACGTGACTTGCTGGTAAACATGCTATAGCCGGCATCATCCTTGGGTTTACCATCTGAAAAAGCTGTTCCACTTTGGATAATATATTATTGTGTAATGTAAAAAGCAGAACCACAGTAGTTTGTTTTGTTTTTAAATATATTCCTAACCAAAATATGTTTATTGAAAAGACTACCTTAAAGGCATAAGTAAGAGGCAAAAAACCCCCCACCTCTCTTGTTAGCACCACTGGATCTGAATTATTTGCATTGAGTAGTACTTGATGTCCAGGGCAGAAGTACAATTCCAAGGACATCAGCTGAGCTATTTCTGTTTAAGAGTCTTCTCTGTATCAAGAAGAATATCAAAATGCTTCATAAGAATTTGCATTCATTCTATTCCAGGTTTGGGGAAACTTGAGATTTTATTTCCCATCTGTACCATACTGTCACAGTTTATATCGCTCATGTCCATTTATGTAACAGAGTGGGACTGACACAATCCAACCTGACTTGACAGAACCTGAGCTGCCATCTGTAAAATCTGAAAAAGCACTTTTCTAATGCTGCAGTGACATGAAACTTTTTTTTTAAACATCAGCTGATTTTTCAATTCTTAAGACAAAAAACTATCAAATAAAATACTTCATTGACACCTGAATTCTCTGAACAGTGCAATTGCTTTACCAGCATGTTCATTCTCAGGCATACAGGTATACACATTTTGTACCAGTTTAGTTGACAGTTTTGGTCCCCTGTGTTAGTTCACGCATAATCCATGGCTGAGTATCTATGAATACACATCAACAGCATCAACTATAGAGGTAAAGGTTAGTTAAGAACTGATTTCCACCCTTTTTACTCTACTGCAACCATGTATTTAGACATCAATGTCATACCAAACTGAATATAAAAGCTTATTAAGGTAAAACAAACCAATATTTACTCCCGAGACTTGTATATCTCCGTTTGTAGACAGTGTGATTACAGTCATGAAACTCATACGCATGAAACTAAAACCTTACTCAAGATATTTGCAGTTATTTATTATTAATGCAGTTATTTATTATTAATTTATTAATTATTCTGGTCTCTAAGTGTTGCCAGAGTACCCTTAACCTGTCATCTACTACTCTTGGTGGTGGTGAAGCTGCTATGTTACTAAATCGACATGCCAGTGTTGGTACTGAAAACAAAGTAACATATGATTTCATTATAAAAATAAGGTTCAGCAAGGCATTCCTTCATAGATTCATTACATTTCTTTAAGATTCTGGTGGGCAAATCTAATGAGCTAAATTAGCTTCTGTTGACAACTGCTAAAGCAAATCCAAGTACAAGGTGGTACTACTCCTCCTGGTAGCAAACCACTGTACCAGTCTATCCCCTCGAACACTTAAGAAACATGAACCAAATTGAAGTGACAGGTGTGACCCCATAGCATATGGCATTTATGCTTCATAAGAATGGGAAATTTTATACAGTCCAACTAGGCTCTAATAAATGTTCCCAAATCCAAGACATACAAGATGAACAGAATTGACGTCAATATACTCAGCTGGTAAAATACTAATCTACAGGCATTTTATCAGATTTTTTTCATCTCAATAGATATCTTACCCCACTTCATGACCATACAATTCTAGTATCGGCGGGTAAGACACAAACATAGCAAGTAGTCACATACTAAAAATGCTACCACATTCAGAATCCTTTTCTGTCACCAATGCACTGATTCTTAGTACAATGAGTACTCTTTCATGCTCATGAAATGCTTTCTTGTAGATAGAACTTTCAAATGCTACTTTACTAATGTACCATGGTATAGAATACTGCATATATATTACAGATCAATTCAAGCACAAAAGAAACAATGTGTAGTACTGCTCTAGATCCACATGTCATGTCTTCAAACATAACACAGATTCCTCTCTACTATGACTTTTCACACACCTCTGCATTCTGGTCTTTATCAAGTTACCATATTTACAGACCAAAATAAAGGTGAGCTGTCAAACAACTGAAATGTGTGTTTCTCCTTAACAACCGCCCAGTTTGGCAGGCTCAAGAGCTCCAACAGCATCAACTGTTGACCAGAATTTTTAGGTAACTTCTTAAACTGTACTCATTGCAGCAATTTTATGTCATGTATACATTCTTATAGAAAGTAATTTCACTACTTATCTCGGGCATTGGGAAAAAGGTTAAAAAAATAAAAGTTTTTAAGTCTGCATATTATTGCTGTGGTGTCACTTTGAGAAAAAGTGCAACATAACTACTGAATATTATGTTTTCAGGGGGAACACTAAAAACAGTTACCACTCCCCAACATAGTGCCTACCCTCTCCCTTCATCTAATTGTCTCAGCTTAACACATAGTTCTCATTTTACAAAACAAAAAAACCCAAACACACGGAGGTGCTAAGGGACAGAATACCATCATTATACTATTATTGATAGAATTTAAGTGCACAATACAGATCAGAAAAGTTAAAGCTAAATGTCAAAACCACAATACAGATTATAGTGCAGGAGTGCTTAAATGTCATAAGGTCACTGCTCAGAACATGATAATTTTCTCACACATTTGTTTCACAGTTTTATTTTTGTATTCCTAATATTATTACTTCCAAGTAAAGAAATCAAATCCTTAGCTTGTGTGGCAAACAAGCAAATCTGAAATAACAGTATTGGATTTTATTATACAGTTAAAACTTATATTGCACACTTATTCCTATATATTTAGACCTGGTAAACTGAAACAGAAGAGAAAGCTATCCTGATAGAAATTCCTTCAACTGTTTCAGTTCCCAACACCAAAGATGCTGTAAAAATATGTACTGGCATTTACAGCTCACACAATTAAAGTATCAAGAGATAAACCTCCAAAGTTAGTCCTGGAAAAGCCACAGGTGCCAAATTGGTCCTGATGGGATGCACCCACAAGTGCTAAGGGAGATGGAGGAAGTCGTTGCTAGGCCACTCTCCATCATCTTTGGTAAGTCGTGGGGAAGAGGAGAGGTGCCTAGGGATTGGAAGAAAGCAAATGTCACTCCAATCTTCAAAAAGGGCAAGAAGGAGGACCCGGGTAACTATAGGCCGGTCAGCCTCACCTCCATCCCTGGAAAGGTGATGGAACTTGTCCTTGGTGCTGTCTCTAGGCATATCAAGGATAAGAGGGTCATTAGAGACAGTCAACATGGCTTCACCAAGGGGGAAGTCATGCTTGGTCAACCTGATAGCCTTTTATGAGGATATAACCAGGTGGATAGATGATGGCAGAGCAGTGGATGTGGTCTACCTTGACTTCAGTAAAGCTTTTGATACAGTCTCCCGTAGAATCCTCGCAGCTAAACTGAGGAAGTGTGATGTGATGATCAGGAAGTGAGGTGGATTGCGAACTGGCTGCAGATGGAAGCCAAAGAGTAGTTGTCAATGGGGCAGAGTCTAGTTGGAGGCCTGTATCTAGTGGAGTCCCCCAAGGGTCAGTACTGGGACCGGTACTATTCAATATATTCATCAACGATTTGGATGAGGGATTAGAGTGCACTGTCAGCAAGTTTGCTGACGACACAAAGCTGGGAGGAGTGGCTGACACACCAGAAGGCTGTGCTGCCATCCAGCGAGACCTGGACAGGCTGGAGAGTTGGGNGGGAACTTCTTGAGAGAGTCCAGTGCAGAGCCACAAAGATGATTAAGGGAGTGGAACATCTGCCTTATGAGGAAAGGCTGAGGGAGCTGGGTCTCTTTAGCTTGGAAAAAAGGAGACTGAGGGGTGACCTTTTTAATGTTTATAAATACATTAAGGGAGAGTGGCAGGAGGATGGAGCTAGGCTCTTTTTGGTGGCATCCAATGATAGGACTAGGGGCAACGGGTATAAGCTGGAACAGAGGAGGTTCCACCTAAATATGAGAAGAAACTTCTTCACGGTGAGGGTGACAGAGCACTGGAACAGGCTGCCCAGGGAGGTTGTGGAGTCTCCTTCTCTGGAAAGGTTTAAAGCCCACCTGGACGTGTTCCTGTGCAACTTGGTCTAGGTGATCCTGCTCCAGCGGGTGGATTGGACTAGATGATCTTTTGAGGTCCCTTCCAATCCCTAACATTCTGTGATTCTGTGTGATTCTGTGATGTGGAAGGAGGTAAGAGAAGAAATATACAGCTAACTCAAGAAGACAATATTCCAACATCATCAAAAAGATAACTATAATGTAGATGATAATTTTGTTAACTACAATCTAGATTATGATAGTTTTCCTAGCATTTCAATGGAGACAACATACACTAACAGATGCCACAAAATCTAGGGAACTAAAACCTTTTCTGAAGTTTATTATGTTCTCTCTCTCATTTTATTTCCTTAATTTTGCCTACAACATTACTTCTAGTCGTTTCTTAAAAATGTGTGCAGTATTTTAGAACAGTATCTCCACCTCTACTGGTCAAAGGAATAGAAGAAATGTCAGTCAAAGAAATACCTGTTGCGTGTTTGTTTTGTTTCTTCTTTTTCTCTGCACTTGCCTGGAAAGCTATGGACTGCACTTTAAGCAGCAACCTTCATGAAAACTTAGGGCTATTATTTAGGAAGTGACAGCAATGGACATCCTATGAAACATAGGACAGTCTCTTGACAGTATGCTTCAATATAAGAGCTTAATTTGGTTTAATGAGGCCATCCCAAGTCTTCCATGCTAAACTGCAAAGCAGATGCAAACTTGATGCAATCTTACATAAACCCAACATTCTTTTTAAGGTTTAGATACTTGGTG